>VZRL01003889.1:1624110-1807720 GCA_013397895.1 Origma solitaria | reverse complement strand
CGGCCGCGCCCGCCGCCGCGCTGCTCCGCTCAGCGCAGGGGAGCGGCGCCTCACGGCCCGGGCAGGCCCCGCGCCCGCCCGCTCTGCGCCGCAAGGCTCTCGGCAAAAGAGGCTGAAGGGGCAGAATAATTTGTTCGAGCAACAGCCACCTGATACCAGCTATTCTTTTTTGGGGGCATCTCTCAGCGGGAGGCCACGTCATGCGAGAGAAGAAGAGCCCAGTACAGCGTTACTGGGAACGCAGCGGCCAAACGGAGCCAGAGCCACGCTGAGCATCTCTAACGCAGCCACGGGCAGCAGGCAGAACGTGTGCTGTGTACCCCTGGCCTACCCTGCTGCATGGAACAGCAGATGGCAGGAGCTGGGACCTTGACTGAGCTGACAGAAATTAAGATATTTTTATTGTCAAAGCCCTACGCTCTCCCTGGTCAAACCTTCTAGGCAGACAACATAGAAAGCCCAGGCCATTTTCATTACTTTATGCAAAATCAGTGGAGTTCTGCTTACTGATGCAAACACTCCCAACCTTTTGAACCCGATCAGATGTCATGTTTTGAAGTTATCACATACCAGATAGATGAACAAAGAAAAGACACCAAAGCTACAGCTGTCTAAAGTTGGCAAAACAAAGCAAAAAGAAAAACAGCACATGACCTTTTCATTGACACAGTCAAGCATAAACAATGAGATCTGGCCATGTTATGATTTTGTTACAATATTTGTTTGTTGATTCCCTTTATATTCCTCACTCCATGTTTGACAAGTTTGCAGACAATTGAAAAGATTGTCCCAGCGTTCTCTTAGTGTTTGTACAGGAGCGTGGGACAAAGGTTGCTCCTGCACAGACAGGCAGCACAAGGTACAGAGTGTCAGTTAAGTAATTTCAGGGTTAACATGCATATTTCTGTAAATTTCCATCTCACTAATGAAGGAGACTACAGATTTTGCTTTTTCTCATTTTTAGTCTTTTTTTTTTTGACCTGACAGAGGAAATGGATTCATAATACTCTGCTGTAATGTGACATGCAGAGCTGTCAAACTGTGACACTTGGGATGAGTGAGACATTTAAACGTCAGAAATTCAATTTTTAATGGCACACTGGCAACACAGACCTAACACTTCATCACAAGGATGACACCTTCTAAAAGCCATTTTAAAATAAATCAGAGTGGGGATGTGCTCCTTTGAAAAAAGAATGCATTTAAACAAGTTTCAGGAATAAGGAAACTGTATGACGGTTTCATTATTAAATCAATAAAATTCAGGAGATTTTGGCGAGAAGGGATACCAGTACATGTGGAGATGCAGCTCAAACCCACATAATCTGGAGCTCCTTAAGTGACCTTCATCAACTACTCGTTGTACAAACAACATTCCTCTTACATCTAAAAAACAACTCAATTTGCAAAAGCCCTTGGAGACCTTTAGACCAACGGCTTGCTGGCATTCCCAGCTGGAGAACAGCACTGCACTTACCATTCTGCAGGCTCCTGGTCTGCAGCCACCCTCGGAGGGCTCCCCAGGGACATGGCACACCTGTCCTGTTGCTCTTCCAGTCAGCAAGGGACCAACTGGAGTTCCTCTTCTTCCCCCTGGGGAGACACCAATGCCTCAGCCCTTGGTGCCCAGGCCAAGGTGGGCTCTCACCAAGGACAGGAGCAGCTCTGCCAGGCAGAGTGAGGAATTAAGTTTGTAGGGATATTGGGGACACTGATGGGCCCAGCCTGGGGAGCTGCTTCCAGGGTTCAGCACCACGCTGGCTACTTTATGACAGCAAATCAAGTCATGGTTTCAAATCACGCAAGTAAATGTTTAATATTTAATATTAATTAATATTTACTGTGGAAAGTATTGCCTTGGACATTATGACAATAACTCAGTAAAAACAATGAATACAGAAGGAAGCTAATTAATTTGTGAAAGAAAAAGTGAGTCCAAAAAAAAAAAAGAAAATAACAGAAACAATACTCCAGGTTCCACCCAACAGTCCCTAAACACCTCCATAGAGCAGAGAAACCACTTACTGCAGTGCTGTAGCTTCTGGTTTGGGTTTTGGATTTTTTTTGGTCAATTTTCAAAACTAAATCAACTGTCAATTAAATCAGACTGGCTTATCTTCTCTCACATGAATGCGTTTTAATTAAACTTCTACTTAGAAAGCAAATCAGGAAACAAATATGTTCTGTTTCAGATTGCAATGACAAAGTCTTCACACTTTGTGATGAAATGGTTGTCAATAAAACAAAGAACAACCAAGTGACTCTGTTTCTTGCTTCAGTGTTAGAATTTAGGCTACTATACAGCCAACATCAAAATAATAATTCCTGGAGGGTTTGGTTTTGTTTTTTTTTTTAAATATTTAGAGCAACCTGAATGTACAATATGAAGATATACCTTTGTTACACTTAGAAGCATCAATTTCTCCACCCACCCCCAGCAGCTGGTATTATTTCTAGATAAGGATATAGACCTGGCTTATTCAAACACCGTCTGATGGGAACAGGACCTGTGGTAGCCAGTCAGGGTGCAAAAGACAAAGTTGCAATGTTGAAGACAATATAAATGTAATTAAGGCATTGATGGGTTTCTCAGTCAGAGTAACTTGTATTTTTCTGCTCTACACTACTGTGTACTTGTTGTCTAAAGGAAGTCACACAACCAGAGGATGGGGTAAAACTCTTCGTGTCTCAAAAACCTCTTTTGGGCACATTAGCTGTGCCAAAGCACATATGGATGTGTCACTGAAATGGGCATGGGATGCAGCAGCTCCAGCAAGACTCCAAGCAAGAGCTCTTCATTCTCGCTACTTCTAGTCCAGGAATATTTCTTATGCTCCTGAGTGAGCTCCAGACTCTAAGCACTGTCACACACAGGAAGGAACTGAGTCACATCACTCTATCAGACACTTCCAATGATTCCTTTAAAGAGCAACTGCAAAATCTGCCCCAAAATTATTTCAATATGACCCATAAGCTCTTTTATATATAACTTCTTCTCTCAGCTGTTCCACTACCATTTAGCAAGGATATTCCTGGTTCCTCATACAAATTCAGTATTGATTGAGAGATCCCACTCCTCTGTACCCTTTGCCTCCTGCTTCAGTAAATGTCTATTCCTATTTCTTGTGTGCTTTATAAATTACTTTTGGAAGAAAAATAGAGATCGAGTAAAAACTTCCCCTAAGTTATTTTTCAGCTCAGACTTCCACTTAGGAAATCTGATCTTCATTTTCTGATATATACATTAAAGCTTCAACCTCAGGTGTTCCATTTTAATTGCCTGCTATTTTCATTACTGACCATGAGGGCAGCAAATGCTCTTCAGGAGATACTTGTATTTTAATTTATCTGCACACATAAATCACACATTATAGCACTTTTTTCCTCTAGGTTAATTGAATCAATTCTCTAAATGTCTCTATGCCTGACCATTGAAAGAGGCTCACTGTTTGAAATCTCTTTAAGAATTATGGCCCTTGGGCTGTGTGCAGGATGGTGGCAGTCCTTGCTCCAGACAAAGCTATTTTATACATATAAAGTAAAAAGGTATTTTTATACACCTAAGCAATATGATCTGTAAAGCAACACCCACAATACTGTGAGGAATCTCTAAAATAATAAATCAGAATTTTTTCAAGTATCTCAGGGAATCAATTGTTTTAATATTATAAATCTTATTAATAATTGTTTTAGTCTGGATATATCTTAAGTTCTAAATAAATAGAATAAAATCTACTTTTACTGTTCTTATTTCTTCATTACCTTTAACATTTAAAAAATGCTGATATCAAGAACAACCATTTTATTACTGAAAATTCACAAATGGGTAATGAAGAAAACTTCATTTAACATTTTTTTCTACTAAAAATTATTCAGATGGATCGTTTTTAGTAAAATGAGTCAAACAGATCTGTTTCCATACCTGTAATATTGGCCATTTTATACCCAATAGAACTGTTAATTGCTGGCAATTAACAGTCAGTAAATTTACAAAATTTGCAAAAGGAAGAGGCCTAAAGGGCAGAATAATTTGTTCAAGCAACAGGGATTCTGATACAGTTGGTAAATTTACCAGTTGTTGGTAAATTTATGGTAAATTTAGTCCAAAACTGAAATGCAAATTTAAGGATTTAAGCAGGCTACAAATAATTCAGTGAGAGTGATAAAGCCGAAAGTGCTTGAAAAAGCTTACTGTTTGACTCACTTTTTAACTGGGTCAGTTTCAAAAATTAGCATTCTAGTTTAAGCCAGCAGCTGAAATGTCACCTGTCCCTCACTGGACAGAGTGACCTCAGAGTGCTTCAAAGACCTTGTGCTGATAACTGGGAACTTAGAGGGAATGTGCTTTTGGGTGTAGGGATTTTATTCTGAATTTAAATATATAAAAAACTTTCTGTTTTGAATTTCTCTTCAATTTACCTGTTGGAATTTATTATTTGTAAAACACATCAAGCCTCAAATGGATTGACCTTCTGCTAATGTATATCACCTAATGAATGGATGCAATTAACTAATTCATATTGGAATATTGCACTTTCCAGCTCACATTCATCATCACTAAATGTGTGATCTAGTTGCAAGTTTAAATTTTTTATTATTACCCTTTAAACTAAAGAAATAAGTCTTGTATTTAATTACCTGAACTTACATATTCAATTAATAGCTTCATTACCTTAATGAACATAGATACCATGCAGAAGTAACAAAAGATTGCTGCTGGGTCTGCTCTCAAGTACACCCTATAAAGGATCAGCTATGAACCTCAGAATACCTCTTTTTTTTTAATTAAAAAGTCTTGATTGTGGAGTTTCAAAGGAATTCAACCTGGCAATCTAACATTCTTATACAGGAGCCTAAGATAAATTTGTCATCTATGTTCTAAATATTTAACACAGAAAAGGAATCCCAGAAGCAAAACTTGTTTCTGGAAAGACAGAGGATTTAAACAATCAAATGTGATTAATTCTGAATGAAAGGGAATTAAAATGAAAAAGAGGCAGACTGGCAACTCACCTACTAAAGGATGAGGGATGAGTGGAACATGGAGACAGAACAAACAAATGCTCTTCTTGTGGGAGAGAAGGGACAAAGCACCAGGAAGAGCAACTCTTACAGAATATTATTCCCCAACAGAGGGTCAGATTGTGGCTGGATCGCATCCTTGGAGGGCCAAGTAGAGTGGGAGACAGGTGAAAGTAGGTGGGTTGGTGAGTCAGATACAGGAAACACTGTCACTTTCTCAATGGAAATTAGGTTTTAGAATCATGAATCAACTGTCCTAGTTAGCTCTATCTATATGCCAGACATGCAACTTTGCTTTTGTGTGTCAGTAGAGTCAAATCTGTCGTTACCTTTGGCTTTTATGTTACATTCCTTTTATCAGTTAGGTAGGCTCAGATCTCCTCCTCTTCACAATTCTACAAGTAGCCATAATAACTCTAAGGGTTGCTATAGAGAACCTGTGCCCTGTAGAAAGATGAAAGGTTTCAATAATGTATCCCATTCAGGTTAAGAGAACACAGGGTTTAGATCCCTGCAAAGTCCACTGGATATACTTTGAGGCTTTCTTCGTGCTGCATTAATGTATTTACCAAGATGTCTTTTGTTTTTAATAGCAAAGCTATTTGAGAGAAGGAAACATGCAGAAAGAAAGAGCAGGCAATTAGCTAAAACAAAGCATTTGTCTGTACTATATTGCCTTAAAAGCAAAGTTCTTTTTATACTGAAACAGTGTTTTTCTGGATGCGTTCAGAAAGTAAGACTTGCCATGGCATAACCTAGCAGCTCAGCTTCTCCTAGAGCCATGCCCAGCACACGGAGAAGGCGGCACAGCCCAGTGCAGCTGATAAGCAATGCACATGCCCATCTGTCCAGCATTGCCCTGACACTTCACGTGTGCCAGCACTGACAGCCCTGTCACGGGGCCCTCTGCGCTGGAATGTTATCTGTGCCAGCACGGCTGTCCAGAGATTAAACTAGCTCAGGAACTCAGGCAGGGCCTGTGTTACACACAGACATGGCTGTACAACAAACTTTTAAATTTACTATCATCAGTTATACAGCTATATATAACACATACATATATATATAGACAGCAGTTATGCACTGAAACCTAATGGTGTGCCTAGCCAGTCAAGAACAAAGCAAAATCTTGGCTCCTGCTTTAGAGAAAGTGCAGTTTAGTTTCCCCTGAAATCCCTGTCAGCAACAGCAGACATATATATATGTCAGGCCTTACAGATTATGGGCAAAAAGTTTAAAGCACATGTCGTGTGGGTTTGATCTCCAGTTTGTGATCCAGACAGACAGGTTTTATCTGAACACTGAGATCACAGAGAAGAAAACAAATTCTCAAGGGGTCCCCTTGTGTGCCCTGCCTCTCCTCCAAGGTGGGCTTAGCTAAACCTGAGCTGCACATTGCAAATATTTCCCATCTTGAGCACTTTTTCACCAGGGACTACAACAGACACAGAGGGATGATCAGAAAATTCAAGAACTAAAGAAATAGAGGGTTTATGTACTAAAAAACTTACAATGCTGAATTGCAGTGTGTTCAGATCTTCCTCACCTGAATTTTTTCTTTGACTTCCCCAGCTGGAGAACCAATCCATAAAACAGAGAATAGCATTTATGTACCATGCAGCAGTTTCTGTATGAAAATTGGATATAAATTAGGCAAAGGCATTTGACCAGGGAGCTGAATTAGAGTAGAGGTACATGGTCAGGGTTTGTCTAATTCAACTAAAATCAGAAGACTTTAAAATAATTTGGCCCGTATTATTACAAAACCGAAAATATATGGTGTATTTACAGCCTTGGTTTCTCCAGCTGTGTTGGTTTAGGTTTTATTACATCAGTAATAACAATTTATGTGATACTCTGAATAATGTGCTATTAAAAATTCACTACACTATATACTCTTACCCACGGGATTTAAACTGTGGGAGCTGTGTGCATTATTCTCTACTTTGCTATTTCTGTAGGAGTGAAGATTACTATAAAAATGGTTAGGTTATATACATCATGTGAATTCCTGCTCTGCTTGAATCCAGGTGAAGAGAAGAGAAATAGTTCAGTCCAGACTGCCTTAGGGGTAAGGGTCCGAAGAGGCATAGTCTTGCAATCTAAGGTTACACTGATCCCACATGCAAACATGAAAATAATATCAATGTGCTTTTTGATGTCTTTAAAGGATGCCAATAGATTTGTGAGGCATAACCTCCGTTAACAGAATCCATTTGATGCTTCTACAGAGCATCAACTTTATCTGTGTGTCTATAGATTTTACTTTCTACAGCAGTTCAAGTCATTTTCCTGGCATAGAAGTCACACTGACAGTTTTGCAGTTCCCGTGATCACCTTTGAAGGACTCTCTTGAAGCAGCAGTAGATCACTGGTACATTTCCTATGTTCTGTTTTGCTGACATTGGGATCAGGTTCAGCAAAAACAACCCAGTGGCACTAGCACTTGAGAAGCTGAGCATTTTAATCCCTTGGTGAAAATATTGCACAGCTCCAGCAATTAGTTACCAGTTAATTTATCAATTTCTCTTGACATGTTTCCTGATGACAACTTATTTTAGGACAGTTGCTCACACTCAGCCCACCAAATGTCTGGGTCTTTAGCAAGGTAAATAATTCTTTTAGCTGTTGACTTCAACACTCCTTCAGCAAATTACTTTTATCTCACGGGCGTCCCCATGTTGATTTTATGTGCTGGCAAAACTCAACACACACAGAGGCAATTCTCATGGAAACGTACACATACATTAAAAAAAAAATAAATTAAGTGCTTATACTTGAGACTAAAGAGGACTGGAAGGAGACTTAACTCCTTGGGAAGCACACTACACCCTGCAGGCATCAAAACCTGCTTTTCCAAAGGTACAGGGAACAAGCCCTCGCAGAATTCAAGGGTTTGAATCAAACCCTTGAATCAAACCTGCTTTTCCCCAAAGCACGGGGGACCAATTTCCCCAAGGCAATGGCCACAAAACTCACTGCAAGTATCAAACCCGGTTTTCTCAAGGCACAGGGGGAGAGACTTCCCCAAGGCAGCACAGAGAGGACTTGAACCCCATAAAACAACACAAAGAGGACTTGAAACCCTTGGGGACTTGAACCCCACAAAGCAGCACAGAGAGGACTTGAATCCCTCAGGGACTTGAACCCCACAAAACAAGAAAGAAACTCACAATATATCTTGCAGAATTGGCTTCGGGCCTTTAACCTGCCAATTCTGGCTTTCCACCACAAGCCACGCAAAGAGGTAACTCCACGCAAAAGGAACTCACAGGGAGGACTCATCCCACAACACATTCATCATTTATTCAGTCAATTGCAAGATTGCCATTCCCCTTATACCAAATCAAGTTTCCGAGAGTTCCAACACAAGGAACACAAATGCCTACAACAAACACCTTGTTTTAGCTTTTGCACCAAAAAACCCCAAATCCTTGTGTACACCAAAGACTTCTGAATACACCATGCATGTGCATTTTAACAAGTTACCAACACACTCAAAATCACTATTAAATCACTATTATAAGCACAGTAACATTCAACCCCACTTCAGTAGTTACTTATATTATTTTACACATATACTGAATAGAGGATAGCCAATTATACCATCACTAGTGATTTCTTTTCATTATCCAATTATACCATCAAGCTTATATTAGCACTTAAGTGATGCCTTTATTTAAAAAAAAAAACCAAAAAAAAACCCAAACAGGAATCTTGCTTTAAACTCACCGGATTCTGGGAACACAAGATGTCCCCAGATAATATTTTCTGTGTGCAATTGGAGGCCTTCACAATCCTGGAATCCACAGAGTGTCAAAAGCACTGTCCCATCTGCGGTCGCCAAAATTGTCATCAGAACTGCAGGAAAAACAAAAACCCTCCAGCAACATTTTTAGTGTTAGAGAATGAAGGCATTAATTTATTCTGGCCAGGATGGGCAACAGAAATCATTTCATCCTCACATTGCCTGGATGTGCAGAAAAAAATTCATTCCATGACGCATGAATTTTACTAGATTTTTCACAAACCTTATGCAGCAAAACCTGTAGAAATGAATTGGTTCAATGTTCATAGGTCCCAAGTTGCGCAGTTCTTAGTATTTGGTTTCCTATTGGAAACCGATTTCTTCGCCTCTGATGCTAATTAGGTCATCATTCTTATCTCTCTTTTCCCAGACCATGCCAGGGATGATGTTGGGAGTTGATGTTCGTCAATGGTCATTGGTGGTCATTATCTTTTGTGTACCTTCCGTGCTACTCCCAGTCTGTTGAGATGTTAAGCTCATCACGCCTTGAGTGATGAAACAGTCCTTTGAAAAGAAACTTAAAATTCCCACGGGCAAACAAAACCCCTGACTAAAGTTATATAAAAAAAAATTTAAACTGGTATATTTTCCAACAGTAAGGTGACTACTGCTGCAGGGAACACACATCAGGTCCAAGCTGGAGTCAAGGATCAAGGAAGAGCATGGATGGGATAACAGAAGTGGCACATTTCCCTAACCCAGTAAGGCTCTGCACTGTTTAGGACAGATACAAACCAAGGCACCGAGCAGCTATAATGCGTGCCAAAATAATCTACCAGAACTCGGCTGAGGCTCTGGTGTCAAGTCAAATGACAGAAAATACTTGCAAATCAACCAGACAGTGTCAAGTCTGTATCACATCTGATAAAACTCTTCAAGATGCTGAAGAGATAAAGGTATAATATTTTTCTCTAGGCAACTCAGTTCTTTGAGATATTCAGCAACTTGAAGTCTTAAGACCATGGAAAATAATATTATAATGTTCCCTATTATAGCACCCACGCACTTTTAAGCTAAACATATAGGAGACATATAGTCAGTCACTCAGTGCTTCACTTCCCTGTACTGCCTTGTAGGGAGCCACTGGACCAAAGCAGATTTCATTAAATGCTCCTAATTTATTCTGCCTCATTGCTCTTTTGTAAACAGGGAAGTTCACTAGAGAGCAAGGCATTTAGTCCGAAAAGAGTATTGTGAGTGAATATGCAAATTCAACACACACCACCAAGGTAAGATTCCTCATTAGCCACTGAAATGGCTCAGAAGTTAAGGGCTTTTGTGTGCAGGGTACAGCACAGCATTCTCCCAAGCATTCGCTCTCTTTACAACCTCCCCTTGAAAAATTTTTTGACAGCCAATAGTAGCTGGGTTTAAATCCCAATCTAGGTCAGAGAGAAATTTGCAACTATATTTTGGTTCCTTACTTTGTGGTTTATCTTTTTGCCTTTCTTTTTGATCAGAATGATAGTAACAACATTTTATTCATTCTTACCAGGATTAAAAAAAAAAAAAAAAAAAAGGTAACAGAGAAAAGGTAATGATTAACCCATTCTGTAAGAATAAAGAAGAAATCTGATTGTGAACTTACTGGTATTATCTAACTAGTATAAATAGAAGTGTACTCAGAGAAGGTATGGAATGACAAACCCATGATGAATTGTTAGGGCATGTTGAGTTGGTTCTGTCAAAGCCTGCAGTCAGATGATTTCACTGGCTGTACAAGATGAAATCTCATATTTCAATGTTTAAGTAAAAGTGTCAAAGTTCAGCTGAAGCAGGGACGAATACAGAACAAATTTTGTGTGTATTTGTAACTAGGGCACCAGAGCAATAGAGGAAGCCAAAATGAGCCGGAAAAGCAAAAGGAGTTTAAAGGAGAAATTTTCCTTGAAGAACAGCTTGGTTAAAGAAGCCCTCTCAGAGTTCCTGGGAACTTTTGTACTGATAGTAAGTGTCAGCTGCTTTCCTTTCTTCCTACTAATCTAATGTTGGACAGTGCTTGTAAGGGGACATGTACATTTTTCTTGTACTGTGCCAGCAGCGAGGTTACAGCCTGACCATGCACAGCTTGAATGAATTGCTCCTGTGACGGTAAGTTTGTAATTCCTTTCTTCACCCCATGTAATTATCACTGCGTATAAAAACCAGATAGTTTTATGTGTTACAATTGTCTGATCAGCATTAGATTTCACCTAGGAAAAGAATTTCAGTGAACGAGCATGTTCTGAAAAATCCAGTTATGCACAATGAATGCTGTTAATACTCTCCTGTTCTTTAAAAACTTAGCAGTTTATTTTTATGTACAAATTCTGTTTACGTTAACAATCATATTGTACTGCACATTTAGAAAATTTTAGCTGAGTTTTTTTCCTGTGTAATATAGGAATTTAGCTGTGTGATTTGTAGTGAATTTATTGGGAGTTGCTTTGCCAAACCTTCGGGGATTTTGTAAGTTAACAGTTTTTTGTTTTGTTTTTAACTGTACTACATCTATTATACATATATTGCTTGGTCTTACAGTACTGCTACAACTTAGATATATACCTAAATTCCCCATTTTTATAATGCCAGATTTAATTTTTTTTTTTTTAAACCTAATTTCTTGCTTGGTTTTTCTGTGCATTTTGCACTGGGACTGTGACTCATCAGGGGAGAGAGCAGGCTGAGTAGCAGAGCTAGAAGTCAAGCAGCTAGATGATTTATGCCAAACTCTTTATTTCTTTCTCCTTTTAGTCTGAACAAGGCAGTCTTGCTTATTGCTAAATATTTCATCATAGTGAAAAGGACAAAAAAAAAAAAAAGCAGGCATAGTACTGACATACTAGGTTTTATAAATGTAACTATATTAGCTAAATTTCAAGTAAGTAATCTAAAAATTCCAGTAGCTCATAAAATAATGGAAATTATGGTCTTTACTACACTTCAGCCAACTGAAGTGTGCCGGCACTAAAATAACATTATTCTCAAATTTAATACCATCCATAAGACATTATTACAGTAAGGAGCACATTTAGAAGCAAGGAGCACAGAGCACTTTACAAACATTAATGAATTAAGTGTCACAACACCCTGGTAAGGAGGGGAAATGTCATTATCTTCATTTTGTATATTAGCAAACCTGATTACAGCAGCCTGCACAGGAAGCCTGTGGCAGAACTCTGAATATAACCCACATCACCTGACTTCCAGTACTCTGTCCTCGCCACAAGATCCTCCTCCTCTTTCCATTAATAAAATTAAGCCAGAGAAAAAACATATTAAAGTGCAGATTAGACTGGAAATGCTATTATTTAATGTCCTGCTGCACAAGGCTAGAAGGAAATGCGAACGCAGACCCTGTTTTCTAGTATATTCACCATATGAGTGTAGTAGAAAATGAAGGTAAAAAATTGGTTTTGATAATCTGTGTTTCTCATTTCTCTTACCCTTTCTTGTCTCAACTTTGGTTTAAAGCAGAAAGAGCTTGGATTAAACTGCAACTTTCTCAGTGCTTGGATACCTCAACTTGTGTTTAGATTGCACAAGTTAGCAGCAGTGCAAAGTGTCTATTGTGCAGAAACTGCCTTTTCTGCTCTTATTTATTGCTATTGCTTTTTAGCTTCGTCAGCTAGTAAGCACTTTAAGTACAGATAAATACTAAACCCTTAATTTAAATTGCAGCTAATGAAAGGTGTACCCTGGTAAGTCAGAGGACAGAAATCCTTGAAAAACAGACACCATATATGCAAAAGAGACAGTAATAGGAGGGTGGAAGAAAGCTACGTGTTAATGATGTTACAAAATGAGAGTTCACAGCCTCCAGCACAGCTGATTCATGTGTTTGCTGAAAGCCATTTTGGGTCACTGTGATGGGGTTTAGAGCCTGGGGAGAGCACCTGTGGCAGGGAGCAAGGCTGAGACAGCTTTTCTATTACCCACAGGCTCTGTCTGCAAGCCAATGCTAACTGACCACACCTAAATCTGGGACCCACTGCTGGGAGTTAGCCGGGTGAAATTCTGTCCCTCCAAATAACTTATTTCTATTTTTTTCTGGAGAATAACATATTAATAGAAGACTGGACTACCATCTTTGGTAACTCTCAGCCTTGCAACATTGCTTTCCAAACAGGAAATCTAGAAAGTGAAATCACTCATCAGACAAAAACCCAGCCTTCACCTTGGGGTGCAAAGGGTGCAGCCTGCAATGTCAGAGAGATTTGAAACAACAAGCCTTGAGAAAGGCACTGGGCACACAGTGTGGATAATATCTCCTGGTCATCCCTACTTAACATGCTGCAGTTTGCCTTGCAGCATGGTGTCAGAGCACGTAGACAAAATTCTTCACAAGTGAAAATAAAATAGAAGATGAGCTCCGGAGTCACAGGAAATGTGCTGACCATTAATGGATGCTCAATGCAGTGGATCAGACTGGAGATGCTCCAAATAAGTAATCCCTCCTGAGAGATCCACAGTCAGGTTCTCAGGTGCTTACATTACACAATAACACAGACACAGCCCATGTGAGCCCCACTCTCTGCTTAGCAGAGCACCCAATTTCAGTAAGAAACACTAAACTCGAGGAGCCTGGAAGCATCCTGAGGCGGGAGAACACCTGCCCACTTGCACCATGGTGGCTGAGAGCCAGCACACACACATTTCCCAGCCTCAGACAGTCTCAGCCTTCTGCAGCTGGATCTGCCCCCAAGGTCGGCCTTGAGGAAGAGCTCTCTGGGGAGCTTTTTGTCCTCCATCATGTCTCCTGGTTCAGTACATTTCCTCTTGGGATTCCTGGGAGTTACTCTGGGGGACAACATCTGTATGCCAGCACAGAAGAGTCAGGAAGCCATGCTGCATCAGACAGATGGTTTATGTGGCTTTTTAGTGAGCCTGGCTGAACTCACCTATCCAGCTGTCTCTCTGCTTTTACTCATGCTTCTCTCCATATTTCCCCTTTGGAACTTGACTGCATTGCTCTCAACCAAAATGGGATTTACTCTGACTTACGCCATTAAGTATATCTGAATTGAAACAGTTCCAAAAAGACATGCCAAATGGGCCATGTGGCTTCCTTTAACAGCTACTGCTCACCTAACACAGTTTGTATTTCATTTTCACTCTCAAGAGCATCTTAGTGAACAGAGTTTCCCAGAAAGGAGCTGCACAGGAGCCAGGATCTCCTGAGGCCAGAGCAGCATACACTTCCTCGCTGAGACAAAACACAGGCTTCCATTTAGCATATAAATACAGTGAGGAGTATATATGCTCCTAATATGCATATATTCCCATAAGCCTGATCTCCAGCTGTGGGTGGGGAGCCTCTTACAACTCCCATAGAAGCAAATGTTTGTGAGTGCTCAGAGGATGCAGAGCACAAACATGAACTGAATACACGACAGCCCTGAAACAGTCCAGCTAGTGAGGAAGGCTATTTATCATCAAAAGATTTTAGTCTTTTTTTCATATTCTGACCACTTCATTATGCAAGCTATCACTCCTGCTCTGTTGCAGAGTTGAGTCTCATCAGAAAACTCTTTAAGATTGACATTACATGGATTTGCTCAGTCCAAGAGATTAAAATTTAAACAACTTTTCTGTATCTATTTTTGGTGGCCCTACATTCCAGTGCATGTTAACTACAATTGTTACCCTACAATTGTTGTAGGGTAACATACATCCCTTATTCTAAACATGCATTACAATTCTCATTACATGATGTTATTACATGAAAGCAAACGTAGCTTTTGATCCTTTACTCCTTAAATAAGTGTTTAATATTTAACACAGAAACACTGCTTAGAAATTTTAAATGAAGATAAATTCCATGGTCTAAATTTTTGTAAAAGGGAGACTCTTTTTGTATAGGATGAAATTACAGCAAGTTTTGTTTAAGGTATAAAATTCAATAGCGCTACCTTGTAACAGCTGCCTTGTTTGCCATCAGCAATGAGTTTCCTGGATTACAGAATCTTGCATAATTACCTCTTAGTGATCTTAAGTTTGTCAAAGCTAGATGAGAGGTTATTAAAATTTATTTATAATTGGTATTTTGGTATGTCACTCACCTTTTAAAATATTACCTAATGCCTCAAACACCATAAGCCTTAGCAGTGTTTGCACCTTGAAAAACAGCTCTTATGTAAGAGATCCATAGATTTGGGTCTCTAGCAGCAATAATATAGTAAAACCAATAAATAAGAGATGTCACTCACGAATCTAATCTTATAGTTGCATATATTTTGATGGCATTAAATTTTGCTAATGATTCTGATGAAGATATACAAACGCTTTCTCTTTTTGAAACCGTATGAAACCAGCATTACAAATAGAAGGCAAAGTGGTAATGGAGACCCTTTGTTGTGCCAAGGTTAAGGAGGTGTTGTAGCACACTGGTGTTATTTATATAGTTTTACTCTTATCAAAATCAGTTTATTTTCTAGACAGCCCTTCTCTTTTAGAATTCATTCTTTAATTCAGCTGAATATTTAGCAATGTAAAAAAATTGAAAGGAAGGATACCTAATTGTTCTTTTACCCCAAAATATTTATTACAGCAAACAATTCTGAAAAGCAGTAGGAAACCTTCTGTTTTCAAACAAGACTTAAGTTTCCCTGTATATGACATTTCAAACTTTTAGGTGACCCAGATGTTGTATTACATGAAAGCTTTGAAGCAAATTATCTTCATTTCTGCAATGTCAGCCCCAGCATGTTACTCAGCTCTCATTGTTTAACCAAGAGGTTGCAGTAAGTCAAACTTAATTTTCCAAAACCTTTTTCTGTAGATACCTTTTTTCCCAGAAAGTTTACATCTATAGGACTGAAGTGCAGGCACCTCTGCCTGAGCCTTGTAGAAGGCTTGCATCTTTCCAACATTCAACTGTGAGTGCAAAACTTGAATTTTTGTTTTACAGACACAAATTTACAAGGTGATTTTTCAAAAGTTTCACCAAATAAAAGAAAGGTAATAAAAGTAATAACTTTTAAAAACTGTCATAAACAGTTGGAGAACAGAATAAAAGATAATAAATGTAGTTTGTGCTATGCAGTGAGTTTATATCTTTGCAATCTCAACAGTTCAATAAACCATTCTGGTTGAAACTGAATTCTAAGGAGCTCTCCAATCCCTGGTCTGGTTTAAAGGCGAATGTGACTCAGTTCCTCTAACCCACTCCTCACAGCTTTCTTTACTATTGAAAGCATTCAGCTTTCTTTTTTTTCAACAGAAAACAGCTTAGGCTTTAATTACTCCTAACCATGTCCCTCTAACCATGAGGACACAACAAAGGTCCAGCCACCCTGTTTCTGCAGCCAAAGGAAAGAGGAAAAGGTACCTGTACCCTCATACTCCAAGGAGAGGACAGAAAATCTCCTTTCTCAGAGTCTGCAATGCCCATTCTTGCACACTTTCTCAATGCTACAATTCCCTGAGAGCTGGTACAGAGACTAAACCTATTTTAGGAGTTTAGAAAGCCTGAAAGCTTTTCAGTTGGTGTAGGAAGCCGAGAAGCATATCTCAGCTCAAGAATGAATGAGTAAGGTGGTAGGGAAGCAGCACCTGAATAGGTTCTTTTTCTCTTCAAGGCAGATAGGTAAGGTTTTTTTCCTTTGCCTTGCCTTTTCTTTCTAGCCCTGATACAACAGGCAATGTTTCACTCCTGACAGTTTGTGTCTGAATATCACATTTCACTTCCTTTCTCTCCTGAATTTCTAAAAATTAGTTAAGAAAAAATAGTCTTCACTGAAGGAACTGCCTCAAGCCAGTTGCCCTCTAAAATTAAGGAAAGAAAAGCATTTAGCATTTCAGGATGAAGAGTGCAATATTGATGATAATAAAATATGAGAAAATGCAGACTTCTGCATTCTGTGTAGGTGATTTCAAACTTTTATTTGTCTCCTATTGCATATGCAAAAGGAGTAATAAAAATTTTAATGCATCAGTTTATATAGTACAGTATAGTCTGTCCCTCAGTATTTTCACTATTTTTTCCCACAAAGCAATTTGAACCTGATATTTATGTTTTAAAAGCTTTATATACACAATTCATCCAAGGCTTTATTAAAATTACATTCATGTCTCAAAGTAGTAATGCTTTCTGTCACTAGGAAATGGTTTCAAAATGGCAATAATTTTAAGGCTTATATCTATACTATTTAATTAACTAAATGATAAGGATTTGGGGTTTTTTTTTCACCCCTTATTTATTAGATAGCAAGTCTGAAAAAAAAATAAAAACCCATCTGAACCCAAGAGGATATTAGTTGCTTCCCAGGAGATCATCAGGAGAATGGATATAGTGATTTTTTATTGCTCTAAGCTTGATTAAATCGTAACATAGAGAAATCCTTCCCACCCCACCAAAACATTTTGTTTATGATAAAATAAAAGCCATGTGCTTTTAAAGTATTTAAAAATTACTTGACTGGTAAGCTGTGTTTTTATCTCACCGTTAAAAGCTTAAATATTCTCTGATTTAACAAAATATAGCAGATATTAAACATTAAATTGGATGAGGATTGGTCTTTCCTGAAAGGAGTTTCCTGTAACTTGAATTCTTGCAGAGCTAATGCCCTGAGTTTTAGAAGATCTAACACATCTCTGTTTTTGTTGCTTTTAGCATTACTGTCCCTGTTGAAAGAATGCTTAGAAGTCCTGTCTGAATTAAGATCCTATGTAATACACAAACACAGCAAAAATACATCTCTGTGTGAAAAGAGTTTCTAATATTCTAAGACATCTTATTATGAAACTCAATAAGTAAATTCTTAAGCAGACTTGCAGACTTGCTTTGTAAATGAAGGGGGTGTAAAGGAAAGGGAGTTCTAAAACACACTCCCTGCTTCAGAAGACACCACCAATTTAGCATGCCTCAAACTCAAAATTTTATTTACTACTTTTATAAGTAGGTAATCCTATTTGGAAATATTAATGTTGGGTAGGGGAACTGCACAAGACTACAGTTCACCATGAACAACACTGCAAAGTTTTCATGGGCAATTTTGGTCAAAGAGATCCCTACCTGCAGGGGAGGGCAAATGCAACCACTTTTCCCATCCAAAAGGGTTCACTGACTCTTCCAGCCTGTATCCCTGCTTTTAAGGGCCTAAATAGGTAGTGTAAAGTCTGGCTGCTTGGAGAAGTCATGGAGATTTCCCTAAGAAGTGAACCAGGGCTTCCTCTCATGGCCTGCAGTGTCCCAGCAGTATCACTGTGCTCCTGCAGGCTTGCAATGGAGAGGTTTAGGATAGCAGAGGGACCCTCACTGCAGGGACACACAGCACAGCCCGAGAGCCCATCCCTGTCACAGCTCTGTCACAGCTCTGCAGGACAGCACTGCGGGCCTGGCCAGGCTGAACAACGGGAGGGCACAAGTCATGGTCTGGCAGGAAATGCCCGTCTGCGAGCGGCGGGAGAACAGAGGTGGGAGCTTGGCATGGGGAACGGGCAGGGTTGCTGCCTTACCTGAAGAAAAGGCAACCTTACAGAAAATCGCTAGCTACTGGTGGCATCCTTGGAGATTCTTTGTAATTAGCTGTGGTTGTTGAAGTATGATTCTATTCTGAAAACTGATTAAACTAGAAATTCTGAACTGTTTGTCTAGCATTTCCTGATTGAAAATGTACAGCTTATTATTAAAATACTTTCTTTTTTCTTTTCAACTGCTGACTGTACTCCTTACAGCACATTGAGCTCCTGTACCCATGCATAGCATCATCAGCTGTGCAGCCCTTGAGGCCATACTCTGTCTGCAGGGACACCTGTGGAGCCCCAGTGCAGGTGTGTGACGTTCCACCCCACAGCTGGAGCTGCTGATGTACAACAAGGCACAGCTCATTGTCTCCACACTGCTAAAAGGCAGGAGACTCGGCTGCTCCTTTAAAGTGCCAGTCAGAGTGTCTGGCTGCAAATGCATACCACCTCTAGGGCTGTATGATAAGAAGGGAGTTTTTTACACAAGCATTCTGCTTTAAGATGTCTAAAGCTTTTTTGGCCATGTAGAGAAACAGATCTTGCAGAAATCCTATGTACACTGAAAAATGCTATTACAAGCATTTGGAAAAATCCTGAAAATAGTAAGATGGAGGCAAAATGATCTTTAGTCTCTACAGTGGGATACAGAAAGTCCTGAAAGCTTCCCAGCCGTAACAGGACCTTATGCTCACTGAAGGCCAGTTGTTTTCCTTTCCTAACATTAGCCATGTTATCCAAGACAAAGAGAAGGATCTAAAGGCCTGTGAAGCAAGGGTTTTTGGCAGAGAAGGTTCAGAGAGCTATTCCACACCCAAACATGTTCATTATGACTGTAAACTAATGACTTTATGAATAAAAAAAAGGCAGTGCTGAAACTACTCCAGTAAATTTAAGCAGATCAGGCTATAGACAGCTGCTAAGAGGAAAACCTGCTAACATAAGATAGACAAGATAAGATAAAGAGATCTGGCTATATTCTACTATAAATTAAACTCCCATTAACTCCATGTGCTTCAATCAATGAGTTTTGTAGGTGCAACTGCTGGCTGAGTTTGCCCTAAAATCCTAGAATATTTAGTTACAACTTGATTGTCTAGTTGGTCTTAAGTCAGTCAAGCAAAGACTTACAAGGTATTAAATTGCTGTTTGTGTAATTACATGATTAGGTGATAGTTTCCAGTTGTGCCAACTACAGTAGTGCCTCGCTACAGTAGGTATGAGGCAACTTTTTTCTCTCCTTCTTTAAAGGTCAGAAAATGGAGAAAGTATGACAGTGACATGGCTCAGATTTGCAGGCTCAGTTCCCAGTTTTCCCATCCCTGGATGGGCACACACTGACTGTGCCTGCAGCAGTGTTCAGGCATTGTATGTGAGCAGCTCCACCGAGTGCAGCTGTGTTCCAGCTGGCTTGTGTGTCTTCTTCTCTAGAGTTTTCTGAGACTGCTTAGCACAGAAATGGAGCATCTGTAGTTGTGTATTTCCCTAAGACACGCAGAGCAGGAGCTAGTATGCAAGAGGACCACACAGCTCTTTCTGTATGACTCTCCTCAGCTCTGGCAATCAAGGAAAGGAGGACACAGCCTCCCTCTGTTATTTTCTTCCCTTCTCTTGTGAATTTGTAGTTGATAAACACAGATATTGTTGCTATTCCCTATCCTTTTCTATAACCATCTCCTCCACTCCTCTTCTTTCATCATCCTTACAGAAAGGGGTAATGTTTTCAAAAGGATGGCCTTTTCTTTGAATCTGCAAAACTGCCTATGCCATTTCAGAACACAAGTGCCCAGTGTACTTGTAGACTTGAGCTGGTTGCCTGAATTCAAACTGCACCCCAGTCTGTGTAGGGGCCCAGAGCAGCCTATTGAGCTTGCTCCTCATCTGAGACATGTCTTTCACAATATCTTGCTTGGTGCAGTTTCTGTGAAAAGGAATACTCCCTTTTGAGAAATCTGGAAAGTGATGACTAGAGTGTGCTAATTCCATCTCCTCTGGCTTCTCAATCTTAAACATAATGAATTCCAGCATACCATTCTTCCCATATTAAACATATAAATGCATTATGAATTGTCTCATATGATAGTTTAAAAAACCCACGTAATTTCAGCTGTGAACAACTCCAGTGTACTTTATTTTGGTCTGCTCTCTGTACGTGCGTTTGTGCTGACCACGTGCATTGCTAGGTGTATGACAGAGCAGCGAGAGCACAGCTAACGCAAGCGCGTGTCATCCATTGCACAGCAGCTGACTGCAGTTTGCACTGTGTCCTGGAGCTTTTAATTATACAGTCCAATAAACTGCAGCTATCTAACACCACCCTCCCCTTACGTAACAGAGCTGTAACACTCTGGCACCAGACAATGTTTTGTTTGCTTACATGATTATGACCCCAAGGCAAGAACTGCACCTGGGTATACAGCACAGTCTCGGGGCACTTAGAAACACCGTCTGCATTACAAAGCTGGTTAAGAGTGTAATTTTATTGAGAGCTTTCTGTCACATTTTGGTATTAGCTAAAACCCTTGGGGAAATAATGGAAGCAAAAGTATGAATTTGCCTGTTTAAATTGCATCTTTTCTAGTAGGACTTGCTTGTTAAACCTCAATCACCAAATCTTTTTGTTACATCTTAGTGTATTTCTAAGGCAAGAGAGATTTTCACATTACTTTGCAGTTTCTGAATTCAGCTGCCTTGCAACTGAAAATAAGCAATTAAGGTTGCTCAAGATAAATCTAGTCACATCCCAGAAATGGTATGAATTCACATCACTTACAGCTGCGGAGAAGCAAAAGTTTTCAGACTGTAGATATTATTTGAGAGCTTCCACAGAGTGTTGGGTCCTTGTTCAGCAGAACACATAGGCATATATTTAAACAGCAGATTTTCAAAGACACAGAAATGGATCAGCTAGTCTATCTCAAACTAAAATGCTTTTCTACCTTTGAACATCTTTCCAATCAACTTCAATAGGACCTAAACATATGCTTGAAGCTAAACAGAGGCTTTAGAACTGAATAAACATCATCTTAAGGAAATGTTTAAATGTGTTGCTGGACTTTATTCTGAGAGGAACCACCAAAACACGAAACTAGTTTAAATGCATTTAGAATTCTTCAGTGTGAATTATTCAGATATCCCCACTTCAGTTAATTATTCAAACTACAGAGCCAGTGAAATATTTTGCTAGAGCAATATGTGATATAAAATCAGCATAACAATAACACACACTGTAATCACCAAGAAGTTGTCTCAATCCAGAGTTTTAGCAATAAACATTAAAAGCTTTTTGAACTATCTTTCCTAACTTTTACAGTAATTTTTCACTACTTATAACAACAATCTGGAACTGAAAACTTACCACACAGAACCGATTTCACTTTCAAATGCAGAGTTTTGTTGTAGAGGCTGTGAAATCTTGTTTAGGCTCCAAGTTCTGATCTGTGTCCCATCATTGTGCTTGAGAACTGTTTTCTGTGTGGAGAGAGGTCTTCATTAGCAGACATTCTTCCTCATGAGAGAGAGAAGGAAAATAAAAAGCAAATGTGCGTTGCAGCAAAGGCAACAATGGCACACATGACAAATGCTAGCACTGTTTCAGTATTCAACAACATTTTCAGCTATACCAGGACAGCAGCAGAAGTCGCAACCAATAACATTTGACAGACACACTTGTGATTTTACACTTCTCTTTCAAAATGCAGGCTCTTGGATGTGGGTGTGTGGGACAGGCTGTCCTCAGCCGGGGAGAGCATGGAGGGCCCATGACGGTGGCAGTAGGATTTGCCATGGCAGTCACCATAGCAGTGTATGTGTCCGGGGGAGTTTCTGGTAAGTGATTTTTTTTTCTTATACAGCATTTATTGCTACAGTGTTAAGGCTCCATTGTTAAATGGCTTCCAATTCATGTATAAACAATCATGAATATAGCAACAGTTAGCTCCATTACAGCAGAGCCCACACCAGAGTTTTGCTAGTAAACCTTGTGTGTTCTTGTCTCCTTCTATTCTTTGCGTTTGACAAAATCTCCCACCAAACTCTGATCTCAGCTACAGAGTGCAAACTTTAGCAGACTTCTGGCTTTCATGGAGAGTGTTCTGTGCAAAACAGAATTCAGCTTGGTGTTGCTTTGAAAATTCTGTCAATAGAGATGATCCTGGACAGCACAGGCACGGCATTTAAAGAAATAACCATGAAGAACAATCCGGCAGTCACCAGATAAAATAGTGGCCAGCTACACAGAAAGTAGAATGACCCACTAATGGGTGTAATGAACAGGATTCACCTTAGAGAGTTTATTTCTTCGTGTCCTGTGACAGGCAATAGCAAGTCTGCTCCTGTCTGTTTGATTATTCACAGAAGCAGCAGATCATAGAAAGCAGAAACAGCAGAAAGGTTCAGTACCAGAGATATATTCAATGATACACTGTCAGTGTACTGTCCTTTCCCCTTTATTTCTGCTGTGACACTTCCTCAACATGTACTGGTCAGGAATCTCTTTTTAGTCCTAGCTGGACTAACCAGTGTCCACAAGTGCCATATTGGACACTGCTTTGTCTCCTAGTTCCATTATTTAATCTGGCCAAACTAAGATCAGAAACATTAGCATAACTGCTTTTAACATTTAAATTCTTCCTTTAAAGTAGAAAATGATGGGTTGTAACAACACATAATGTTGTGCATGAAAATACACAATACTTTGTGTTGTATGCAGAGTTGATACTGGCCTTTAAAGCAAATGGTGCCCTTGTAGTCCAGGTCTCATAGAGATATTTCTTACCCTTCATAAAGAGGGTGAAGTTGGTCTGGACAAATTTCTCTAGGTATAAGTAGGGAATTATAAACAGCTGCTGTAGCAGAAATTACTGTGGCCATTTCTCTTCTCTTTTACAAATTCTTTTAAAGAGGCACCATGCACTAGAAGGTTTCCACTAGAAAGATTCACATTAGAAAGTGCTCCAGGTTCTACAAAACAGGCAGTCTTGTCATTGTCATTGACACAGACCAGAACTGTTCCTTAATATTCCACAAAATTAATTTAGCAGCACATTCCTATTACCTGAACAACTTTAAACTGCATGTCTAGGTTTACATGTAGGCAGGTAAACTCTTGTAATGCAGGAACGAAAACAAACCTGTGAAAACCTGTCTTACATTTGCACCTTTAAGGGATATTCATCTCCATCATTATGTAGAAAATTAGAGTTCAATCCCAGCAGGGCAGAGCAGTTGCAGATGTTGCAGTATTGTGCTTCCTGTGTTTTTCCCATGACAAAGGATTCTGCATGCGGTGCATTTTCTCTGTGAAGGAAGAGGAACAGATATTTCAACAGGCTGTTATTATCCAACACATGATTACTAGTGGACACTTCAGAATACAAGTTCCTATGTAGAATTTGTTAGCAATTTCTGTGGCTTTTGGGCCAAAGTCTTATGTTTAAATACTGCTAAAATATTTTGCATCAGGTTTTTGGGGGTTTTTGGGGGGTTTTTTTGTTTTGGTTTGGGTTTTTTGTTTGTTTTTTGGTTGATTGGTTGATTGGGTTTTTTAATTCTAAATTCATGGTAACAAAATATATAGTCTGCATGCTTGGTGAATTTTAGCATTTTTTTTATTTAGGACTTCCTTCCATCCAGTTTTCTTCAATACCTAGATAATTTACCACTTCTTTTTCCAACTTAGCATTTCAAACTGATGACTGTGATTACTGCAACTATGAAAGAATGGGGAACACATTGTCCAAAGTGGAGTTTGTTTTTTTTTTTTAAACCAGTGCTACAGGAACCAAGAATCTTATAACTCCCCTATGTCAGCATGAGACCTTCCAATTAGACTTTTCCTTTCCAGATTTAATGTTAATCAGCCATCTATAATATTATTATGACTTGTCCTGGCCATCATAGTCACCCTGTATTATATACAGGTGGGGAACAAAATCAGGTGTTGAAAGAAAGGAAAATTATTAATTCCAGACAGAGTAAAGAACAAAAGACAAGACAACAATTAATCAAAATTCACATGAAGGGCTGTTAAATTAGTGCCATCTATCTATTTGCTGTGTGCTGAAGAATTTGAAGCACAGTGAGGAATTCAACATTTAATTCAAGACTGGTGCTACTAGGTCAGAGTTTTGGAAATGATACAAAGAAAGTTTTATCCAGCTTGTTATCTGTGTTTGTCAGTTCATTATGTATCAAAGGTGCCTGGATTTCATAAGATAATGACTCACTGACCTGAAGTGCAAACAAACACAGAACCTGTACCTAGAGGCCCTTTCTCCATCACTAACCTTTGACAAATAAAGGACATGCTCTTTCAGTTATTTTACCAAAGACAAAGGCCATTTTTACCTGATATACATACAGACTGAAATGAGACTTTACCTGGAAGACAAGCAAAGGATCCTATGTCCTTGCAAAATTTGGGGGTTGCAGTATTTATTACAATGAAGTACCCTTTCATCTGTTCATTTATTTGGCAATTTGTGTTTCTTAAGTAGCAACCCCGTATCTGAAAACAATGCAATTTTCCAAGAGCATGCAACCCTTTTTTTTTGTTGACAAAAGATGTTGAGGGAAGAGTCTACCATGTGACATAATAAATACTTTTTAGAAACTAGAATTGTCACAAAGAATTCCAATGTTACGGAAATCTTTTTCACACATGAGTTCAGGTGTAGCTACTCCTGAATAAAAAGGAAGTTCCACAGCAAACTGATCTGTGTTTCAGCACAGCTACTTTATCAGTTTCCTTATCATGGACCTTTCTGGAAAACACAAGAACTAGCTGAAAACATGGTGAAGGACCATGCACTGCTGCCCCCAGATCCTGTCTAGGCATAGCTCACCAACAGCCAACATGAAGCTGGACAGCCCTAACATATTTTGTTTTGTCTCCATGAAAAGCAAGTTCCTAAGTAACCCCAGGCTGAAGACAGGGACACAAACATGACTTAAGGCCAGGGCACTCCAGAACTGCCTTAAGATATATGGTCAAGCCAAGAGCAGTCCTTAATCATAGTATGTGCTTGTGAGACTGAAGGAATGTTCTGCTGCCCCAGTCCTCCCCTAAAAATAAAAAGCCAAAGGCCTTGAGGAGAGAGAATATGTGCGGAATAAGGGACCCCCCCATCACAACCAAGGGGGTAGATTTCGTTTTCTTCTAGAAGAGTTGCCTATAGGTTACATACTGCAGGACGGCAGTCTGATAAATAGCACAGTCCACAAACATCAAGAGTAACGATGGATCTTGGTGGCTCTCACCCGCCCTCCTCTGATTTCATCCAACTTGTTTTAGTTTAATTGCAGTCAGCATTTAACTGCGAAATAACATCGAGAAAAGCATGTACTGGTCTTGTGTTCAAAAGTGCCCACATTTTTACAAATCCTTCACCTATTCTCATGTATCTGAGTCGTCCACATGACTTAATTTGTGATTTATTTTTCAGGTGGTCACATAAACCCAGCTGTTTCATTAGCCATGTGCGTGACTAGAAGATTAAAATGGACCAAATTACCAATTTACATATTAGCACAACTCCTGGGAGCATTTGCTGGAGCAGCAGCTGTCTTTGGGATTTATTATGGTGAGTACACCTTAGACATGTTCACAGGACAAACTAGAGGTCAGGCAGTCTCTGAGGCCCCAATTTTTCAATGACTGTCAAGCAGGCAGAGGACTCTTGTTCACACAGGGCTAATGGCAGGTCTGAAGCTAAAGCCATAGAGAAAGGAAGAAGCATTAGGAGTTTTAAGGGAAAAACAATGGCTTGAACATTCCAGGTATCCTACAAATTTACTGAAACACTTAATACTCCAGGAAAAGTTCTGATATTTAGAAAAATTATTCATGGGAAATCAGATACTCTGAGATCATGTATTTCTCAGTAAGGATTTTAAATTACTTAATAGTCAGGATATAGGGCTATCCATCTTCCAAGCAAATTAGAAACATTAAAGACCTGCTACAAGTGCCTGTAGGCAAGAATCACCAACATCGTTCATTGAGGGTACAGGATATGAGCTCAAGTCCCTCCTGACCAAACCTCAGACCACCCTAGAGTGGTGGCTCTCCAAGGCAATGAACTCCAGGTACAGTGATAAAGGGGTCACATATTCAATAGGAAAAAAGGAAAAAATTACCCCTATCCTTGAGGCATGGGGTTTTTTTTACACAGTGTGCCACAAAAGGAAAAAACTGTAACAGACTGACTGAATCCACTCAGTCAGATCAGTTGCTTCATTCCCTTACTCCAAAACTCTGCTTCTACCAGCCCAGCCCTTCTCCTCCAACGTCCCTCTCTTATGGGCATTATGTCTGCAGGCAGTGCTGGGCCTAGGTGCAACAGAGGAAGAATAAAAATGGAAATGCCCCTTGTATGTCAGCTCAGTACTCAGTACCCACAGTAATTCCAAAGAAGTAAATCTTTAGGAACCATGATAACTGTTTTGGGCATGATGGATTTTTTTTTTGTTTGTTTGGGGTGGGGGGACAGTTGTTTGCTTTTTTGAGTTTAGTGTTAGAATTTGGAGATTGGAACTCTAGAATAGGATTTCTGCCTGAATTTAAGTCCTCCTCAAGCCTGAGAGCCTGAATTAGGGCTGTGGCCAGGATGCAGCAGTGTGTCAACATGTACGTGGGGTTGAGAGGGGAGTCACTATATTCTACCAAAAGGGCAGCAGTAGGATAGGGAGCCAAAATAGGAAACTTAGGACTACTAAGTTAGGGACATCTTCCTGATATTCAGGAATGCAGAATATTCTCATATCCCTATGAGATATCAGTAAGCTACTTGAAGCTTAAAGCTACTTGAGCAAAATACTTTGTCCTCCTCTTGCTCTTATTAATTCCCAAACCTTCTCTGTACTTTTCCATTCCTGCATGTTGTAGGATTGTCATGTACTGATTGAAGTTCACTGAGCACTCACTAGTAGAAAAACAGACATAGGAGCTCATCCTTTTTTTTTTTCCCTATAGTTAAATGCCACAAAATTATCTGACCCTCCAAATGAGAGCCTGATCAAAGTAAAAAAATAAATTCTCTGCATCCATGTTGTGCCTTTAAGCAGAGCTAGAACAAACAGAAACAAGGAGAAACAGATTTGTCTTCTAGCTTCAGGAGGAGCTTACCACCCTTCCCCTGACTGCCATGGAAGATGGGGAGCTATTTCTTTAATTACAAGTATTATCTCATCACTGGATCCACTAATAAAATAATGGATTAGAGTTTGTTACTCATGTCTATCATTATTTGAGTGCTTCTTCTTAATATCTTCCTATTTCTAAAACTGCACAACTGTCAAATGGAATAGAAGTAATTCCTGGTGGCTGGGAATTCACAACTGCACAATCAGGATGCTGTGCATTTCTTGGGTCATCATGACAAATGTAGCACCTCTTGCAGAGTAATGCATCTGTGTTCAGAATCAGAAAATGCTCCTTTGCACTTAGTTTGGAGCAATGACCAGGAGAAAATGAAAGCTTTCCTGTTTTGAAAGCTGTGATACATAAAATGAGTACTTCAAGGCACAGGAGGAGAGATGAGAGAGGAGGGTATGATGAGTACATCACCTCAAACCCAATAATGGTGCTCCCAGAAAACACATCAGAGAATCGCAGAATGGTTTGGGTTGGAAGGAACCTTAAAGATAGTTGCAGTTGAGAATGTGCAGTGCACAGACCTATCACATATATTCTAGTCCTAGAAAACCTAGAAAAGGTTATGGAGAAGTGCAAGCAGTTACTGGCTGTTTTCTGTAGATGCCTTTATGGAGTACAGCGGTGGAAAACTTGAAGTCACAGGACCTAATGCCACAGCACAAATCTTTGCAACGTATCCAGCTCCCCATCTGTCCCTCATAAATGGATTTGTAGATCAGGTAAGTGCACTTGCTGTCTTAATTCTACAAATTAAACATAAAAAGACCTGTAAAACCACGCAGTAAAAAACCACACAGATGTAACGAGTGTGCCAAATCTCACCATTTCAGCCAGATGTCCCGGTGTACAATGCAATGAGAATGCAATGCTGTTTGCAGGGGGTTACATCTTAGTAACATTTTACAAGCAAAATAATTTCAAGTTGTTCTTTTCACATACATCATCTTAATTGTTGCACTCAACATGTCTTCAAAGCAATATATATAAGAGGTTTTCCTCAGCATAAATCAATGTTTCTCCATAAATCTCAGCAGAGTCATGTCCATTTACATCAAAATCCAGCCCATTTTGTGGACCTATTATTCCTTAAATAATGCTTAAGCAGACAGTTTAACACACCCTGAACAACGGAGTTTTCTGCTTCCACAAGCCTCCTCTCTAACCTTCTTTTTGCAAATAGATTTGTAGCATTTATTTTTCAAACGACTGAATTTGAAAAAAACTCAACTTCATTTCTAATCTGCATCCTTCAATCCCACTTACGTAACAACAGAAAAATGAAGTTTCATTATCTTGTATCCACTTCTAATCAATTTACCCATCTTCTTCAGGAATACATGAAATAAATACTGCATAAGTAAGGTATGAAAAACAAGGGATGGCCTGAACACAGGAATTCGTTACGTAAAAGATTGTGCAATTCGGCTTGAAAAAATCTAAATGTTATTTAGAAGTTTTGTAAGAAAGACAGTTCTGATCTTTGGATCAGTCAACAGATTTTTCCCAAAGATCTTTTTTACCCATGTATGCTTTAAAACAAATTTAAAAGCAGGCAAAAAACAAGTAAGTTTTAAAACTCTCAAACTTCAGCTTCTTTAAATCAGTATAGAAATTGAAGATTTTGACACCACTGAAGCTTTTGTCTGTTTTCCCATCAAGTTAATTATTAGCAAAGTCAACATTGACAAAGTATTTGATTTAAGCAGAGCTGTACTTGCATTGAAATAATTCCAAGAAAATTTCCTTCATGAACTCAATTAGCATATGCAATACAGAGTTCATGTTACAGTTATACGTGCAACCCTAATTTGGGTACTTCCTAATTTTAGCTGCTCAGTTTTGACTTTGCAGATTTCACTTTTTCTTCTGATGTTATGCAATACCTGGATAAAGACATCCATATCTAATTTATCAGCATAAAGTACAGTCACATAAAACACTTCTCTATCAATGGAACTGATTGCATTGCTATAGCAGCAGAACTACCAAAAATTGAGTGAATAGAAGTCTAAAACTGACAGGAAAAAGATGTGGAAACAAAGCGTTAGACCTCACACAGGAGATGCCTTTTAAATCCTCTGTTCTTTCCATACTTGGTTGTTGCAGATTTTTTTTTTTTTCAAATGTCCTCAGCCCATTTCTTGTCTTTGTCTTTCAGCACAGATATCAAAACTTCTCATTACTGTGAAGCAGAGAAGCACTAAGTTCCAAATTTTACTACTCTGTATAGTGGACTAAAACTAAATACCAGCTCTAAGTCACTCCAATCCACAGAGCTGCCATAGCCCCTCTTTTCATTATTGGAAAGAATCTATACATATTTATTCAATATACTTTTTTTTTTGCTTTGTCCAGGTGACGTCAACAGCTTTTCTTCTCCTGGCTATATTTGCTATTTTTGACACCAGAAATAACAGCGTGCCCAAGGGCCTGGAGCCAATTGCAATAGGACTTCTTATAATTCTTCTTACTTGCTCCTTGGGAATGAACAGTGGCTGTGCCATGAACCCGGCCAGGGATCTTGGCCCAAGGCTCTTCACAGCCGTTGCAGGCTGGGGGATGGAAGTATTCACGTAAGTATGCCTGGAGATGAAGTCAAATGCTCCTGGCTAAAATTGTTTCTAGGAAAGTAAGATCCTGATTCAACATGGTACCAAGTCATACTTTATATACATACAGGTAATTCTTTGCATACCAGAAGCAGCTATTAATGCACTTTAAGCCAGATATCCTCTAGGAACTGGGCTTTAAAAAGGATTTCCTGCTCCTAGGGCAAATCAAACATGCATAATCTCTAATATCAATCATTGTTTCAAGCAGACTTTTCCCAAAATATTAGAGATTCTTAGAGGTCACTGAAAATATGAGTACTTTCTTCTTGTGTCCTGCAGCTTTCAGAAAAAAAAATTAAATCAGGAGAGAATTAGGTGGAAATATTTATTGGGTGCTGTAAAAAACAGAGACATACCAGATTGATTTAGCCTATTATTACTACTGAGTTATTGCAGAAATATACAACGATCTAAAAGCCTGACTTCCTGGCTGGGAGTGAAGGAGTGAATGGAAAAGCTCCCTTCATTTTCCCACATTTCAGAGCCCTCTCAATCCCCGTGTACGCGCACACACGCTCTTGGCTGGTCCAATGCACAGCTAATTAGTTGCACATCAAATCCACAGCTTACATGTATCCAGTATAAGAGGCACTCTGGGATATCTAAGTAAGAATAATCTGTCATTGGGAAGCAGATCTTTTGGTTTATTTTTGTATCGTTTGTTTTTCCAGTTATTTACAAGTAGGAATCCCCAGTAGTACTACTGTAGGCCACTGGAGAGCTCTGGTTAATAGAGATTTTATTTTAGCTACTCCAAGAAGCACAAATAATCTCTATTTATTCAGTATGATTTCTATTTACACAAATCACGTACCTTATTAGAGGAAAGCAGCAGCAAAGCTTTTCTCATACAAAAACGCCAAGCGTGGCATAGCTAAAACAGGCACACAGCCATACCCCAGGCCAGAGCCAAGGCTGGATGTAACCCAGCTCTGGCGAGCCACTGATGGGAGATCAAGTCACTGGTCTGGTTACTTCCAAACTTTTCCTCCCTAGTAGCCGTTACCAATGCACCATGAGACTGCATTATTTTTAAGAACAAGGACACATAGAGTGACATCCCACACTCAGGATTCTCCTCTCTCACGCATTTGTAATTACAAGTAGTGGTTGACTGTTGTATTAGCCATGGTGTCATTCCATAATCTGTAATATATTATGAAGTTGGCTCTTACATTATTGAAAGAGTTTAGAAGCCTGATTGTGCAGTGATCTAGTCACAGTATGCTTGTGAACTCCCCTTCTCTCAAAAAATATGATTGTGCTCATTTATATGAACAAACTACAAGAAAGCTCTACATCGATACCAATATGGACTCTTTCTTAATGTTGTTTATGGACTTATATGCAGAGAGGGAATGCAGTCTCACTGTAAAGACCTTGCTACAAAATTTGAAAATGTGAACATAAAAAAATGAGGTACAAGATCTCTGATGCTTGCAGAATAAACTTACAATAATTTCAGGGATGTATCAATTAAGGAAAAAGTCTTCCTCCCTGCCTTCAGTTAAAAGGCTACAGCTATAACCGAGTTCAAGGGAATGACACAACAGGAATATGTTCTGATTTATTTACTGCACAGATCCAGGTGAGACTTAGGAAGAACTTGAGCCCTGTTAGGTAGCTGGAAGAGCCATGGGAAAAACCTGAATGACTGTAGTTAGGATCACAAATGGTCTAATGCCCTGCTGTGCTTGAACAACTTAAAGTGATATAGCAACAGATAAACCTTAGAAATGACAGATAAACCTTGGATATTTTCATTTAAATGGAATTCACAGCCTTGAGACAGGTGCTTAAGCTCTCTAGTAAAGGCATGTTCAGGAACTGGGACCTGAGCATGAAACCGCCTCAGCGACATAAGGGGAGTGCTGCACAAACTGAGCAGTAGGAAATACTGAAGAGACACTCAATGTTCTTTGCAGTGAGGATGGGATACATGCCCCAAGGTAACTGAGTCATTCTCTGCCCAGCTCAGAGACTGTTCGAGTGTTGCCTACAAAACAGCCAGGGACCACTGGGAAAGCCTCACTTTGGAATAGATCAGATACACAATAGTAAGACTTTCTACACTGTTCCAAAGCAAATGCTCTAAACGTTGAGATAATTAGTTCTCAGCGGAGAAATCCCCTCTACCCTTCTTTGTGCTAGCAGGTCCAGTAAATGTTGGTTTTATCGTGTTCTCAGGCAGGGTACTACAAGTAGACTGGATGGGAGCTCTTCTGCTGGACTATGGAATTGTCCAGAGAATAGGAATGCATTTGAGCAGGGGTTTTCTAAATGTTGCTGTTACGACATTTTGCACAAAGACACCTGAAGGAGCACTGTCCCCAAAACCAAAGCAGAAGATGCAAGCTGTGATGTGGTTTCCCTAGCCCACGCAAATGGTTTGTTTTGGTTAAAAACTCCCATTAGAAAACCAGGATACGCTTAATATTCTGATAAGCATATGAAAAGTTTTGGAGAGCAAAGTTTCGTCTGTCGTGATAAAATCGGCAGTTTTGAGTACGAATACCAGACTGGATTTTAACAAGCAAAACCGAGCACGAAACAGCACTAAGAAAGCCAGAGAGAGAAGAAGGGCTCTCCAGAGCAGTGTTTCGTGGCGGCAGTTGCCGGTACCGGGGGTAGCTCCCCCCGCTTCGTTCCGCGCTCTCTCGCCCGGCGCGGAGCGAGCGGCAGCGCAGCGGGCTCGGCGCGGTAACGCTGACACCTCGTGGCCACCGGCTCCGCCGCCGGCACCGGGGACAAATCGGCAGCGCTAAACCAAACCGTGCTTCGGGAAAGGTCAGGAGACACATCTCTGGTCTGCACAGGGGTTTGGATGGCAAAACGGCCTCAAGTACTTAGCATTCTTCCTGGAGTGCTGCACCGCAGCCCGGATTACCTCACGAACAGCGGTATCTCGCTTTCCCGCAGCAGCTGGCTAGTGCGAGGTGTATCTGCAAGTTTAAATGGGCCGAAATTCCCGGCCCATGTAGTTCAGACGCTGCAGTTTCCTGGGAACTGTCGGGGCTAAGCGCAGCTATGCTGGCCAGGCCCGTGCGCTGCCTCCTCCCCGCACAAGCGGTGCCCGCCCAGCGCCCGGAGCAGCTGCGATGGCACAGGCAGGGCTGGGCGCTTTCCTGCTAGCCGGGCAGCAGAGCTGTGCGCTGGCTTACAGCCGGGGCTCGGGGCGCTGAGGGTCCTTGGGTGAAGTGACCTGTGCTTGTCACAGAGAGTTCTTGCTCCTGTGCCCATGCCAGAGCACTGAGTGTCATGGAAACTCCTAACTCGGCGGTGTCCTGATCTCACTGCAGTTTTGGCAGCACCCTCTACAAAGGCTTTGCACCCAGCATCTCAGCACAGGGTGCCCACAGCACAGCTGACAGCAGCTGATCAAATACAGGCCATGACTTGGGGAAGGTCGTGCAGGAGCTGACAAGGCACATGCCAGTTCGTGCAACAAGCTGAGAGAAATCTGCCAAGAAACACCTTCATCACACACCCATGTATACACACTGCACACAGAATGCATGAAAGTACTTGATGTAGCTTTTGTTCTGCTGATTCGTTCAATAAAACCTTAGTCCATGCTTGTTGCAGAAATTCAAGGACTCAACAGCCATCCATGATTCAATGACAGATTTATAACCTCAGTAGAACAATATCAGGAGTTATTTTATATCCTCAGGGCAAAATATAAATAATTCCAAAGGTAAAACAGACACATCCAAGGCATCTCTGAACAAGCAATAACAGTATTGTCAACAGGGCACTGATACTTTCCCAGTTCTATTCTTGCATTGTGATAACCACAAGTTCATTTCTGCATAAATCTATACAACAGAGTGCTGTATAATTATCCTTACAGTTTAAAATTTCCCCTGTAGCTTCCTGTAAAGTTACTCTCATAGATTAATCTGTTCCTTTGTATTTCTGGAAGAGAAAAAAAAATTCTTCATTTTCAATATGCATGAAATTGAGGTAGCTGAGTTTTCACTGGAGACTTACATATTCAATTAATGCAGCATGTTATCAAATCAAAACACCTTCATACAACAGTATAGTTAAGAGAGTCTGTGCTCTGAAACCATTACTTAGTTATTTACTGTCTGAATTTGGACCTTCAGGAAAAGTAGAACAATTCTACCAGCCCAATTTTCCTGCATAAAGACAATGTTATTTATTTTATACAGTTCAATGGTGGACTTCTTACTTTAAATATGTTTGTAAATCTACTTATTTAAAATTAAACCCTTGTAATTGAGCAAATGTAAACATTTCAGGGGAGTGAACATGCTGGACTTTTAGTGAATACAACAATTCTAAGATTAAGTTTTAGGTGTATAAAACTTCTAAGCACATATTTGCCTCTTACTGAAAGACACTACATTTTAAACACAGAGATAAGAAACTACATCATGACATTTGAATGTTGACCACTCTAGTCAAGGATAATCAACTTTACAGTCACTGCATTTTATTACATTGCTTAAGGCAAATATACTAAAAATCCAGTTTAATCTGTTACATTTGTCAAGAGGAACACTGTATATGCTTATTGCAGGTGTGAACTTGCAAGTTTCCATGCAGATGAGATAATCCACTTTTGTAACATACATCTGCTTAGATCACCCCTGAAAATCTATTCACAAGCATCTGGGGACAGCACAAGTCAAGATTGCTGGGCAGTAAATACGTCCCTGTTCATTTCATTGTAAGTCAGTGGAACCTGTTTTTCACAAGGGAGAAATCATCCTGTCCCCAAACACATATGCAGTAAGAAGGCCTTATTTTCTAAAATGCAAGTACAGCACGCAGGCCAACGTGCCTGGTGCTTGTTATTTAGCATTTCAATCAGAATCAGCCTGGGCAGGGCAGACAGGGCTGTCACCCATTTACAGAAATGTGAGACAAAATAGAAACATCTCCACTAGAGCAAGTGTCACACCACTGGATCTCTTCACTGACAAATACACAGGAAGGTGTTCACTAGAGTAACAAAACTAATTCTTGTTCTTTTTGTCTTTCAGGGCTGGTAATAACTGGTGGTGGGTTCCTGTAGTTGCACCTCTGCTGGGAGGTATACTTGGAGCAATGATCTATCTCATTTTTATTGAAATTCATCACTCAGATCCTCAGTCAGGAGAAGAAAATGAAGCTCATGCTAAATATGAATTGACCAATATGGCGTAAGAAGTGAAGAATTTTCTCTGTTGTTGTGTTGTGCAGTTTTTATGCAAATGGTTGTTTGGACCACTGTATGAAACCCATATGCCTCAGTTAGAAATTCACCTTTTAAAGCAGAAATTCTGTATAGAAGTTCAAAATTGAAGTCTTTCCACAAAACACTGGGCTGATCACATTCAATATTGGTATCTTAAGTATGGGAAGGCTAAATTTTTCTTTTCATATTGCCTTTAGATCAAATTATCTCCTAGACGCAATTGTAGTGAGATGATGCACTGACCTGTTAATTCAACTCATGTGATCTTAATCATGTTGCTTAATTAACTGAAAGTAGTTGAGATATTGATACAAAACTGCATGCAGAGCTAGTTAATGGGTTCAGTGCTGAATTAATATGCAAGAGCATCACTCACTTCGTAAGAATGGCTTGTCTAGACATTTAAAACAGTACCCAAATTGGCTAAATGACAACTGAAACAGTTTAAAATAACTTACTAAATTTTTGTGGAGCCACTATTGACCAGCAAGAAATCAACCCCTCACTGATTAGGTTCAGTAACTCAGAATATGATCACAAAAGGTAAAAACTGTTTGTTGTAAGATCAGCACCAAAGAGACAAAGGGTAACTTCTGCACAGGGTCTTCATAGCATTGATGCTTAGTTATTTTTAGACTATTTACTTGACCTTTATGCTACCCAATATTAAAAGCCTTATATAGAACACTAATCTGAAGCTCTTCCGCTGTGCTTTCTGGTTACCATTCATTCCTGTGGAGATGGCCCAGCAAGAGGCTTATGCTGTGCAGAGGTCAGCACAAAGCCTATGTCTGAATAAGCTTTAAGGAGTCCTGCTGCTGCTGATTTACATAGGTGGATTTCATCTGCATTGTGGGAGCAATTTTTAATTTGGTAGCGGTAATTAAAATTAGAAACTGGTCTCAGACCTAGTCCTAGATCTGGATTCCCCAAGGAAGGCCAGATCCACATCAGAGTTCTGATGCGTGGATTCTCTCTCACTAAAGAGAAATGGTTGGACATATACCACTTTCTAAATATCCAGCCTTTAAAATGAAATTATTTCTGCTTAATCATTGTGAATTGATTGTATTCAGTTAAAGTTTATTTCTGTTATGTATACATCTATACCTGGTTGGTGGTGGTGATCATGAATAAACAGACATCCAATTCAGCAATGATCCTGAGCTACTTTCATGGCTAAACTTCCAAGTACCAGTTCAATTCAGTCATTTCAGGGTGCTCTTCCCTTTGCATTCCTGTAACTCTGCTCTCTCAAATTCCACACAACATTCCTGATCTCACTCCTGAAGTGAGGAACCCTTTGTCTTGCCACTGATAGCCTGTGCACTGCTGTGAGGTATCTACAGAGGAGATTTACAAAATACTGTGGTCAGAACCTGCCTGAGCATTTGGGCAGATGAGGCCTTTGTCACTGCTTGTTTTGATCACAACTCCCTGGGATGCTGTGCCAAATTCATGGCAGCAAAGGGACAGAAATAGCAGGCCAAGGAAAGCTTTGCTTGCTGCAGCTCCAAGTCAGATATTGAAGTATACTTGAGGGAGTATAATTCCAATTTTAATTATGTTTCTAAGAAAATGTATGTAACTGTAATGAACTCAGGCTGCCCAGAGACATATCAGCCCTGGACAAAATGCTCATTTGATTTAGTGAGTCTCTGCTGTGGGTTAAACTCTGCTATATCCATGCACATTTGACTGCATCCTTATATCACTGGCTGCAGAGCCTCAGGAACAAGAAGCAACGGCTTATAGAAACAGTTCTCAATCTGAGCAGAGAAGAATCAGAGTAAAATGTGAAAATTAGTCCTAATTGTAGACCTTTTATTGGCAGCAGAGACAAGCCACATCATCTGTTCTGCGTATTGCTAAATTGCACTACATAAACCAAGATGGGGTGTAAAAGCAATTGCAAACTGATCCTTTATTTGCCCCCACCCCTGGCAGTGAGTGCTCTCTCTCATCCCTTGGTGATCCCTGGGGCAGGAGCACTCCCAGGTGGCTGCCAACCTTCTGTGCCTGCGGAGGGATTACAGAGGTAGAAACAGTCTGATGGTCGCCCTCAGGCCTGAAAAGCACTTACTCTTCCATTGATACAAACATCTAAAATGAAATTTCTGTGCAGAAAATAAAAATAGGCAGCTAATTAACCAGAAGTAATCAATTTTGTCCAAAATGGTAGGGGCAGGTTATCACTTCTGCTAGAATTGTGCATAGTCAGTAGGCTCCATATTCATCACAGTATTGCTTCCTTTAATCCACCACAGAAAGCATGGGGAAAAGGAGGATACAGGTCAGGCATAAGAAAGGGACAGCTTATTTATACAGCCTACTCAGGGACTAGCCCACACTTGCTGTGTGCCTGTGCATTGGTCAAGGTACAAAAAGTTGTTCGTTTTCTCAAAATCCTTTTGATCACAACATGTTCTGCCTGTAAATCAACACGAAATCTTGTTGCTCCTTCTTATGCCATTCCTATGCACAGAATTTCTGTATGAGTGACATTTACTTGTCTGCAGTTAACATGCAAATCCTAAGCACTGACACACTAGTGTAATAGAATAACAATATCTTAAATATGCTCTCAAGTTGTTGTCAATTCTGTATTTGCTTAAAGAATTTATTTTTAAAATTTAATTAATCATTCAATATTTTTGTAAATTCTTTGAAGACACATGGTATTAATACCACAACTCATCCTGGATTCACAAAAGCTGGAATTTCCTTCAGGAACAAGGTGCTACACAGCTGTCTTAAATTTGATAACTTAAATTTCAAGGAGTAAATTCCTGCTTTTGGGACAAACCTCAGCTGACTCTTACTAAGGACCATTACCACTATCTCCATAATGTAATGGGAACAATAACAATCACCTCATTCCATAAACTTAGACAGACTTATCTGGTTTATTTTTTTTAAAAAAGTACTTTGACTTTGCATGAACTATGCAATTTTCTAATATCGACTGATATTCAGTGGTCACACATTAAACTAATATAACACAGTTGGCAACAAGTTTCTCTAGCTAAAAGATGTTTTTGTTAATGAGTTAATAGTAACCAGCCTTGATGATTTTAATGTTGAAAGAAATTAATTTCTGGACATTGCTCAACTTTCATTTTGGGTTTGTTCTTTTTGGGAGCAATGTGTTTGTTCTTTAAACATAGTACTGGAGTAATTGGAAAGCTGCAAATAGTACTGATTTAAAGGTTGGCTACTGAAGCAGGTGAAATTATTCACAATGTGTGGCAATACAGGCAAGGGTAAGTGATCAGAGAACCGAGCTCTGAGTACGGTGGACATTGTACTTTCTTGGAGTTTTGTCTGTGGATTTGGATGTTCAAATATTGTGGTTCAAAATAAATACAGTCAATCCCTAATAAATGCATTCCAGTGCTATTCATATCTATATATATACACACATATATAAAAGAAATCTCCCTTCTGGCACCTAAGGACTTAAGAAATAAATAGCTGCCTGTTATGACCAGCAATGTTTTATAGCCTTGTGCTGGAAGAACAGATTGACTAACAAGCTGGATTCCCAGAAGGCAGCCCCTGTGGCAGATTCTGTGGCTCAGCAGTAGTGCCAGAGCAAAGCCCTGGGCAGTGCCAGGCCAGGAGGCACCCGCACCAGCAGAGGGCTGGGCCTCCTGCCCTGGCCCTTCTCCGCTCCCTGCCTGCAGCCTGCCCAGGGACACTTTCTGCCACAGCTTTCCCACTGCTCTAACAATAGCCGGAGCCCAGGTGGGGAAGTCTGCAGAAGTCTCTCTTCAGAGATTGCTTTTAGGCATACACATATCACATCAGATTTGGCCTGCAGGGCTTACAAAACGCCCCTAGCTAATTTATCCCTCTTCTTCTCTACAGATTCGTAAAACAGGGACATGCTGTTCTTGTTTCATTTGAAAAGCACAGGAAAACCTGTCCTGTGGGAGCAAGGGAAAGATTAGGAGCTTCAAATTTACTCTGAGAACCACAACAGGAAAAAAAAAACCAAACCAAAAACCCACAACAAAACAATATGAAGTGGCAGCAGGCATTTTATCCTCTATCCATCCTGATGAGCCTTACCCTCCTATCAGCCTTTGTGAGTTTCTGTTCTCCGTTCTCCTGCCAACACTGTGTGTTGTGCTCTATCTCTATACAGTACAACACATCTCCAGAGATTTAAATACAGCATGCTTTTCTCAGTTACTTGTGAGTCTTAGAAAGTTCTCATGAGAGCAAATTCGAGTTTCACCTCACATGCTTGTTCTTTTGGAAGTTGCTTGCATTTTTTCCCCCACTGTTCCCACCAAACAACCTTGTGCTGGAAAATACAACAATTAAATGTAACTTCCAGTAACAGCTGCTCTTTTTCTACTCAGTACAATTGTTATTGCATAAGAGAATGCTTTAAAACATACACAATTTAAAAAGCCTTCTCTTTCAAACCACTATTAAATATAGCACAAGATTATCCAGGAAACAAAAATGCAATGCTCATCCATTAGTAGTTTGGATTTTTGTCTTCTATTTTGCACTTACAAGTTGTTAACCCAATATTTTTAATTATTGTTCTGTGAGTGTTAGTCCCTCTGCTTGTTTGGATAGTCTAATAGCATAGTCTCAGAGGAGAAAGTAGTAGGTAAGTATTTTTAGCCATGGTGTTTCTTTGTATATTTGAATCAAGCATTAGAGAAATCTGTAGAGTACTAACCTAGACAGGACACATTTATATAATTTTTCTCTCTTTGCTGACCACAACTTCCTTCAAAAGGTGTCTCTAAGAAAGGGAATATGAATAACCCAGCAGCTTAAATCAGCAACAATTTCTGCTCACCTACCAGAAAACTCATATATGTCTTGGATGCAATTTCTAACATTCTCAGTACCATTAAGAGGACCAGCTCAGGCACATTAATACTATTATTTCCTAAGCATTAGGCACATAATAGTCTAATAAGCGAAGAATACTTTCCACACCCTCAGAAATAACAGTACTTTGTTCTACTGCACAACTCTCTCAGGAAACCATGCCTGCCTTCACGTTATAAACACGGCTGTGAATGAGAAAGCAGCAAAAAAAACAATATGTTAAGACTTGAAAAGTCAGCATCTGAATAGAAGGAAATGAACAATCACAGCCAGAACTGAACAGATGCAACACTTTCTGTAGCATGACCAAGGCATCAGATAACAAACATAAAGCCCAAGCAGCAGCACGTGCTTGGCAACGACCATGGCTAAATTAAAGAGTCAGGTGTTTTGTAAATGCCTTTTAAATAGACTTACGGACCAAATCATATTTTAGAATAAAAAGACTAAATTGTGGTGGTGGTGTTTTCCAAAGCAAAGGAACAAAATTTGATGATTTGAACATCTTCAAATTATTGAAACAAGGGGAAAAAAGGGTGGGAGAGGGGGTGCTGGGGAAGAATGCAAATCTGTGTGGGGAAAAGGGAAAGCACAGTAGTAACTTACTCAATTTCCAGTCCTGTGAACCCTGCTGCTACCGCTCACAAGAGGCAGTATGGCCCTTTCCATTAAAACTGCACAATATAAAGACAAGAACTGTTTCATCTTCATTTCCATCTCAGATGTTCAAGACATTAGCAACTGATGGCTACACACTGCAGAAGACTTCAGCTACAAAACCATCCTGCCACCTAAGGCAGGAAGCCTGTTGGGCTTCAGTGCAGAGAGAATTTCGTCTCATACATGTGTATTCCCCTGGGGGTTCATGTTTTTCAGGATATAGAAGTGACACATTTTTGAAGATACTTGCACTGTAGAACAGCTAGCAGAAACACAAATAAAAAGAGGCCTGAATCCAGCTGCCAGATTACCATGGAATCATAGGGGATCAAGTAAGTGCAAAGGCTACTCCAGCAAGTCTTGCAAGAGGAAAGCAGAACGGAAAAATGTCCATTCAGACCCACATTGTCTTTACAGCTATGAATGCTCCAAAGTCACAGGCCATTTGCAAATGTAACATATATGCAAATACCATTAGCACCTCAAAGGCTTCTAATCCAAGAAAATATGATGGCTGAAAAAAATATGGATATGAACACACACACATTTCAATATATTCTGACACAAAAAGACAAAATCCTTCCTTAAAATGGAAGCCATTTTAAGCCCCATTTGCTATCGCAGGTGGTTCTTTGAAATTTGACACAGGAAGTCAAACCATACAGCTTTAAAACAAAATCTACCTACAATATTTACCCTGCTCAAAGTGGACCTACAGCCTTTTCTTCTTCCAAGTTTTTTACCTGCTTTTCTGATACAACTGGCAGCAAGCCTCTGGTTCTCTCTTGGGCTCCTGTCTTGCACTAGTCTTTCATATCCACTGAGCATCAGACCCCACACAAAATATTCCATTCATATGAAGAGAAAATGCTTTGACACAGATTTCAAAATGCACATGGTTCCATGCAATTTCAAAACATATACTGCTAGTAAACTGGATTTCCAACAATTCATGTGGCAATGACACTTTTTCCTCGCCTTTGATCAGATGTGTTGCTTACAGCAACCTAGCAGAACAAGAATTATCTCACTAGGGCAGATCTACCGTACACGGGATTTGGATTTCCTCCTAGGGAAATCCTAGAACAAGAGACATAGTTCAGGTATTGGCAGATTTTACTTGTTGTACAAGATCGACCCTGAGAAACACCATATTACAGGATATGATGCATAAATCAGTAACAATCAGCTTGCCATCCAGATTAGGGACAGAAAGTGTTGAGGCTCAACAGAGTTCTTCTCTGTACATCTGGCTTCAGATAATTCCATTAACAATTAGAAAGCCAGAAGCTAATATATTCCTAAAAGATATTAAGTAAACTTCAGAGTACAAGTTCCAGGGAGGACAAGGAATGTCAGAAGCTCTCTTCACATGTAGAGACTTAACTTCATGTCCAAATAGAAAATGCTTAGAAAAGCGAAAAGTTGTAAAAGAACTATGACCTGAGCCTCTCTGATGGTGTTTTAATGTTACCATGACTGAGATAACCATGCTCAAAAAAAGATTAGCTTGCTTTACTTTTAAATATATTTTTCCTTAATAGATTTGTAACAACAGTCTCTGGCTATGAAATTTGCTACTTTCATCATTTTCCCCAATGCTTCTGAAGGTGTTCTCCTCTGTTCCAGCTCTTCAATATTTATTTTTTAATAAACACAAAGGGGTCCCTTTCCTGTGTGCTTTTACTTGGTCTGATAATAAACACATCCTCCTTCATGATCATCTCACTCTTCTGCCCTGGTATACATAGCGACACGCCCCACATGCATGTGGTGTGTTGGGTTGTAGGAGAGCAAAGTGTTACACACCAGGCTCCTAAAAAAGCCTGCAGCTGAGTCAGCTCTGGAGGGCTTCATCCCACAAACCTTCCTCCTACAGTGACTTTGGAAAGTTTTTCACTGTCAGAACAATCCTTTATTCTGTAGGGCTGCTTTATCAAAAGCAGTGTCCAGCAGAAAGGCTCTAGTGCTACCTCAGCTTCACTGTTATGAAGGAAGAGGACCACCAGCCTACCTAGGAGAGGTTCAGTGCTGACTGAAGGTGTTCAGCTGTTCTGAGAGCCAGAGAAAAGCTTAGACAGACAAAAAAAATAAAAAAAATCCATTGTAGCATTTAAGCGTAAGGAGGTACCCCAGGCATGTAATTTGTCTGCTGGGAATCTCTGACCAATAGGTATTAGACACGTACAGAGGAGGCGAATACAAGTTGTTGAAGCTGTTGCCATAAGCATTTACCAGGCAAAGAGAAGTTCCTGGTGGAAGGCAGCACTTTAAAAAGCACTTTTTTTTCAGAATATCAACACTGCACTACCATTTAGATTAATTTGTCAGTTATGTATCAAAAGCCACAGCACTTTTAAGTATTAATAATAGCCCCATACTCAGTAGTAGATTTTTTCTAAACAAAACCTGTTTTTAAGTTTCATTTGGACACGATGTTGTTTATCACCATTACTTACTGTATTGTTTTTTCCAAGACTGTGACACAGTGCTATAAATGCTAGAGAAACATTATTTTGACAGAAAATATACATTTTAAGTGTGACGAGTATGAGAAAATCACATTAATTCTGAACATTTTGTTTATCTGTCTCTGTCTTGAAATACATGGACTATGTATTCATCAATCTACTTGTTTATTTGAATGACTTAATTGGAACATTTTGAAAATCTTAACAGCTTTTAAAAAGTAAGTTGTAAGAAAAAGGTCTGTTGATCCCAGTGTTTTCAGAGAGGTGTAGCTTCTGTAGTCAGCAGAGTAAGTGTGAAATGGAGTGAGCAAATACAATGCGCATAGGAAATGCCACACTTGGGTCACTCAGGTCCTTTGTGCCCAAGTGGTGAGGACAACAACCAGAATGCAAGGACTGAACGATGACTTTTCTTTGCTATGTGTTTGTGCGATGCTAAGCACAATGTGAGGCCCCATAGTACTGGGATGATAATGACCACAGCCTTCCGGCGCTGCCCCATCGTCGTCCTTGACCCTGAACTCAGCCCCCTGTTGTAGGGGAGATGTATTAACCTGCACCATTTCTGCAGTCCCAGATACCTGCTGAGAATGCTAATATAATAGAGTTTATAACTAATGCTGAGAGTGAAGGCTGCTTTTGGTGACTGGATGGATTTTCAGAAAACTCAGATCACCATGTTCCAGCCACACAGTTTCAGTTCCTTGTTACCTGGAGAAGCTTACTAAAAGAAGAAAATTATTCTTTACATTTTACAATGAAAGCACAAAACTGAGTTATATCCAGAGATATAAGACCCTTGCATTAAGTGCACCAATAATTACGATTTTTGAAAACTGTGGTATACTTGGAAAGGCCATCTGAGCAGGACTACAATGTTCATGCCCCATTACCAGGCTCAAAATGCCTTAATTACATTGCTTGTGTAAGACTGAAAAACATTATGCTGCTTTTGGACAGTATGACTAGTATCTCTGGGGAGCATCATGAAAAGGTCATGTGTATCTCACAAGAGCATCAAAAATCCCTAGACTTTTAACAAACACATTAATTCATGTTGAATAGCTCACATTCCAACTATAATTCTATTTTTAGGTTATTTGTTGTACTTCTATAAAGAAGTGCCACCAGTTTGAAAGTATTTTTAAAGATACAAAGGTGGCTGTTCTTTCCTATGCAAGAGGCTGTGGGGAAGAGGCTGCTTCCACTACACCACCAGCTGCCAGCTAATGGAGCTGCAGGGATGGAGCCAGAACATGGCAAAGTGACCCGTACTGGCATGCAAGCTAAATGCTCCAGAATGAGCTGGGGAGCTCCTTGTTAAACTGATTGGCTGTTTTGGCCTCCTGGGAACATTAATAAAATCTTTGCAGCAAAGCAAGTGCTCATTATTGAAAGAGTACATCAGAATATCTCATGTCAGCAAAGACCTGATCTAATATCTAAGATTTTCCTAAGGGATAACAACTTCTTCCTATTGTGATGCTGAAGGGCCAAAAAATTAGAAAGACAGATTTGCCCATGAAAAACAGAATAGCCCCTCAAAATGACTTATTTATCCAGAAAACTGCAAAAGTACTCTACAAAAGGGTGGAGAGACAGCCACCAGCCAGGGCTGTGACAAGGATTTTTAATGGGCACAGACGAATTGCAATGGCATTTCTAATTTTGTAGCCAAGTTACAGAAACCTACACACAAGATTTGTTCTGGAAAAAAAGCACTTTCTTTTGAACCCTGAGAGATGTTTTTCTGCATACCCACATTCAGAACAGACTAAATAAAAAGCAGCAAGTATAAAGGAAGTTGTTGGCATAAATGAAGTATATGGAAGCAGGACTGTTTAAATGATAGCTAGGCCAAAATTATGAGATCTACTAAACATGACTTAAAACTGGGTATGCATCCAGAATTATATTTCTTTTATTCACTAGAAAGCAAGATAATAAACCAAGACCTCTTCCTGTTCAATTCTTCAAAAAGAGAATATTATAGCCATAATTTTCCTCTCTTGAGCCTCTGATACTAGAATTAAAGGACACCATGTGATATTTTACACTTTTCCCCTATTAATTCCCCCACCACCAGCCTTGCAATCTCTGTATCTTCTCAGTATTGAAGAAGTTGCTTTAAAACAGTAGAGAGGAAACATGAACACTACATGATGGAGGACAAAGTGTTTAAACTATGTCAATGTATTGAAATTTTCTGGTTTCTAGGCAGTTTATATATAGGTGTTACAATAAGCAAATTTTGGAGCCCAGGAATTGCAAAGCCAATCCAAACAAAAGTCACTGCATTAAACAATAACACATGGCCAGAAAACATCTTCCAGAGACCAAAGAGAAGAAAAATTATGTAAACCAGGCAATAAAAAGAGATCACTTGAGACATGTGTTCCATATCCTTGTCATCTTAGGAGCACTATGAAAATGAAATATTATTAAAAGATTTAATTATACTATGAGAAAAGATAGCCTAATTGTGCAGACTAATACTAAAAGTTGTATATAAAGGTATAGTTGTAGCACATTGCCAATGTTGCTAAAAGGTGATATTTGATCTTGTGGGACCAAAAGTTTCTTGTCACTCTAATTCCTTTTTTATCAGCTCATGATTAAAAATCAGAGCAATGTTTCCACAGTCCCCTTTACCAATACAGAATTATATATACACTTAATCATATGCTTATGAGAAACAGAACAGTAAGCTCATCGTTTAATTACTTGATAGAAAATTATGTTTAGACAAAAGATATAATGAGAAACTAATGAGTTCCTAGGACAGCTGAAAATAATGGTGCAATGAAACCTGCATATTCGTGATCCAGAAGTTCTTTTTGGTTGCCTTATGTTTGGAGATAGACTTAAAACTTAAATCAAATCACATTTGTTCTCACTAATTTGCCTTAGCTTTAATAACAGTGATAAAAGCAAACTTATTTCATAAAGTATATTTAAGTGCATGAAAACATACTCCAAAATTCTCTATATTCTGCAAATTATCAAAAATACAGTTATCCATGGTTTAAAGTTCACCTAAGAAAATAAAAACAGTGCTCTAGAACTTGAGTCATATCAAATTGTTTGACTATATCCCCAAATTCAAGACATGCATTAGAATGTTTAGGTTCCCTAAAATCTGCTCAACTATTTGGAGCTGACTACAGGGTCATGGTTTTGAATTACAGTCACTATTTATTGACTAGGCCCCTATTTGCTATAGGAATTGATACAGTGCAATAATTTAAGACTTCATTACCACTGAAAGCAAGCCCACTCATTTTAGCAAGTTTTGAATCAGGTTCTCCAGGAGCGTACATAATACATCTACCTACTTTCTTATCTCAGTACTTCCTAGGATATAACTGCATTTTCCGAGGGATTTACACATTTCAGGGATAATTGATCATTCCTTTCATACTAGACTGATTTGATCTAGACCTGCATGAATTACTTGCATACTTCAGTAGTTGCCGACTTATAATCAAGGCAACTAAAATTATGGTGTCAATATTTAATCTGTTTATCTCATGGTAATAGCCAACACTGTCAGCAGTAAAGAATCCATTAGAACAGTATGCTTCAGTCAAATTCTTTGGAAACAGGTAATACTTAAAGTAGTTGACAGCATTGGCATTGACAACCCAGATTTAGAAAACTATAAACAGAGAGGTAAACATTTTTAACTGCTAACCTTCAGCAGATAGCCCTCACTTGAAAGTAATTTGTACCTTTTATAAACATTAGCCCATAAAGACCTGATGATGTGTTTTAGTCTCAGTGAAACACGTTGCAGAAAATCTTGATACAGTTTACTTAACCCCCTTATATATGTAAACCATATTTGACCTCCCTCAAGACACTTGCAAATACCATATTCACTTTCTCACTGGGGAAAAAACTCAATCAACTGAGTACTTTCAGGATTATAAATTGATTATAATTTTCAGGTCTTTATAAGTTCAAATCCAAGGGATCTAATCAATTCAGTTTTGAAATATAAGTGATACAAGTTTATATCTCATTTCCTACTTGGAATTTGATTTTCTAAAGACTAGCCTATAGTTTACTCTTAAATTCTTCCAAAGTCAAGGCCATGAACCAAATATTATCTGTTCTACATGAAATGAAAAGTTTTATCACAAACTGTGACTAAAAATGAAGCAATGTGGACATCAAATACTTTTTAAAAGGCCTACCTGTTATCCAAGGGCAAGGCCAGGAAGAAAATGGAGAGGTCTCTTCAATGTTTGTCTGCCCATATTGCAGAAGGCAAGTCACAAAAAGGAATCAGCTGCCTGGTAAAGTCCATGGGACCTAGAGGAAAAGAGAGGGATCCCTAAAACTATGATTGCTTCTGAAGAAGAAGTTCAAAAGCTATCATGTATTTTGAAAGCTGTGATAGCTCACAAATGCAGGGACACAGAAGGCATATACCCCCATAAGACTAGGCAGTTCTGTGAAATCAGGAGACCTCCTCTCTGCTTTTTCAGCCTGACCAGCCATACTTGCCAAAAGGCAAGGGAAACAAGCTACAGGTGTGGCCAAAAGGGAGGAAAGAAACTAGGAGCAAAAATTCTGAAAATTAGAAATGCTAAAGCCTTTGGCTGGATGCACATACCTCTGTCCTCAGGCAGCTGAGCAGGATTTGCTGTCTAAAAAAAGCTGCAGTTCTCCAGAGATAGTACCACACTCCTTCCCTGCCTGGCTGAAGATGCTCGCTTGGGTCCCAGGAGTTATACAGCCTTGTTAATCAGGCTTCAGCTGGGGCTAACGAGCCTCACCTGCTCCTGCAGTTAATTGGGCAAGGAACACCTGCTGGCAGCCTGCCCACAGCAGCGTTTTGCCCCAGCTGGGGGGCTGGGCTATCCTCAGGTATCTGTTCTGTTCCCGTGGCAAAGTACAAATCCTGCTGCTTGTTGCTGTTATTTATAATGCTTTATTAAGCACTTGGGGCCTGAATTACCTGACTTCAGCCTGTGGAAGGCCTCAGCCCTGCAAGGATTTCAAAACCAGTATCACAGACTAAAAGCCCTTATCTCATTGCCATGAATGCTTCTTTTCCTGCAAATTAACATCTGCAAACAGCCACAGGAGTCCTGCAGCCAAAGAACAAACTTCCTCCCTTGCTGTCATCACCATGGCCTACTAAAGGGTAACTGTATGATACAAACACCAACTTCAGATCTCATTCTTGGTTGTCTCAGAGAATCTTGAGATTCTTAAGCAATTCTGCTTGTGGAGTGGCACATTACACACAGGGGAGCTTAGTCCCAAAAAGCCCCTGGCAGTGGTCTGTTCTTCTGCCTGAATTTGCCTTGATCAAACTATCACAGCACCTGTCACAGTTTGAGCACACAGGGCTGGTTACCTTTGTGCTTAAGATGAGCACACATTAGAGCCTTAGCTAGTGGCACTGTGCTGGCAGGTAATCTGTATTTGTTGAACTTATAATCAATAGAATTAGGCTGGAGTAAGCATTTCAGTGTAGAATAAGCTATTTCACCCAAAGGAGGAAAAAAATATCCAAGGGATAGTTCCTAAATTCTCTGTATCCTTAGCCATGGTTGCTTGCTGTTGATGCTACTGTGCTGTTTTCTGGGAAAACATGTTGGGCTGCTGAAGGAAGTTCAGCCAAATTTCAGCCAAGCAGGGAAATGTTTTGTCAAAGCTACACAGATCTGCAGTGGGGAAAATGGTCTGCTGTAACAATGAGCTGTCCTATTATTAAACTTGGGAGCAGTCTACAAAGCCTTCTGTCAGAATTCAGCATCACTGAAACATCACAGAGAAGCTACAGACCTGCATGGTGGGTTGTCATTCTTTCAGAGAAACATTTCATGGGCCATAGATGAGTGAATCAACATAGCATCTGTGGCCTCAGATGAACTCTGAATCTCCCCAAAACCTTGCAAATGCAGGCCAAAGCCCCAAGACAGCAAAGCACAGGTTTAGCTTTATGTCAACCTGACTTACAATGTTTACATAATATTTGCTGAATAGGAATAGTCTTCAGAAAAAAAGATGAGATTTCCTATAAAAGATTGTGCCTTCATCTGGCATCTGAAGATTTCACAGGATGGAAATTTGGGTAACGTCTTAGAAAAATAATAAAAATTAACAGTTCAGCATCAGACAGAGAATGTTCTGCTAGGACTGTGTTCATGCCTGTTACTCTGTTTCCAATTAACTTGATTTTGGAGCAGTGGATGCTGTCCCAAAATTTACATAAATAATAAATACAGTGAAAAGTACAGAGTTCCTGGGGTGCTTTAATTTAATATTAACCAGATGCATTTGCAGAAAAGGCTGGATTCAAAGTCTGGTGCCTTCAAGCATTTAAACCGTTTACAATGGAGAACTTCCTGTCTAGAAGGAACATGCCCCAAGAGATTCATATGCTTGCTTGTAACTATTCAATATAGCCAATATTTTAAAAGATTGTAGCCAGGTCAAGCCCTATGGTGCATTCATCCATCATTGGTATGAAAATATGGTTATAAGGTTTCCCAAGAAATAAGTATTTATGAAATGTTCACATTAGCACAACCTGCAGGGCCTGCTCAGGAACAAAATCTATCAGAATGGATTTCTCCCTGAAGGAGGTACCCTCCTATTTATTACCCCAGGTACTCAGTGCCTTTTGCTCCCAAAAGTCTCAGTGTTCCACAGTGGCTGGGGAGCTCTGGGTATGTGGGAAAGCAGACACAGGGGTAAACCGAGACAGTGAAATTCTTCATTCTCAGAAGAGCACAGGCAAGAGCAGGGCCTGGCAGAGATGGTGTAGGGAGCCCAAGCTGCTGGGCCATGCTATCGCTCAGGAGCAAAGGGAAAAACATTTCAGTCACCAAGAGTTTGGAGAGCAAAGGTAGGGATGAACTTTTATAGAAACAGATACTAATATTTGGGTCTTAGCGGACACTACTTTAGAGATTCATCGTCCCCTTCAGATGGATCCATGCATGGCTACCCTTTTGGCACCCTCCTAAATCAGTTCAAATCAGGACTAGTCATGTACTTGGCATGCTAGCCAGGGTATTATACACTGAAAAGGGAGAGTATATTTTAGCAGATTAATGTAATTCATCAAGAATCAGTAACTTCTCATGGAAAACACTCTCACTGAGTCTGCTGAGAGCCTATATTTTTTCCTTCTTCCCTGTTCTTCCTTTATTAAGGAGGTTTGGATGACAGCAAGGTTATTTTTTCTTGAAGTTCAATTTCTTCTCCTTCATCTAAAACCACAAGCTGCTGACTGTGAAATTGCAATTCCTCGTGATAAAAGAGAAAACATTTGCAATAAGACAATAAAAGGGAGGACTGTTGAAGGCCAGAATGAACCACCAAGTTTTCAAAACAAACAAGATATGGTGCTTAACGGTATAAAAATTATATTTTCTGAAGATTTGTAAGGAAAAGTGGATCTTTAAACAATGCTGGTATGTTCTGACACTTTTTCTGCAGCTTTCTGGAAAATCCTTAACACTGGAAGAACTCTCTTGATTTCTCCTAGTGCTTTCTGGTAATTATACCAGTCCATTTTATCCATATTCCTGATGCTTTCTAGGAATTCACCTTCTGCTTTCTAACAGTTCATTCACTGCTTCCTGGGAATTTTCCCACTACTTTCTAGAGATTCCCTTACATTTTAGAAATCCTGATACTTTCTAGGAATGTCCTGTCTGTTTTCTGGGAATTTTTCCGACCCAATTTTCACAGAGTGTTCTAGGAATTCAAATGCTGCTATCTGGGGGTGTTCCTGACGCTTTATAGTACTTCTCTCCCCTCTTTCTATTATTTCTTTTGCAGCTTTCTAGAAATTCCCCAGTTCTTTAGTGGGAATCTCCTGTCAGGGAACAGTAAGAGAAGGGATGGTTGGTGAGGGAAGCTGTGAGCAGCCACAGTGCAGACAGGACTGTGCCCCATGGCAGCTTTTGGGGCCAGCAGAGCAGAGCTGGGACCGTGGCTGTTCCATCCATACCCCAGACACGGCTGGACACAGGCAAGGAACAAGTCATGTCTGATGTCAGTCCAGGAAATCCAAAGGAGCATTGAGGAACAGCAGGAAACAAGGTTTGAAACAGGCACACCTACATGGCGTAGCTCACACAGGCATATTTTGGGGATTAGAAAACACTCTCGTTGAATAATTTCTGCATTCAAAGTTTTGTAAAATAGCCTTATTAGAAACTCTGTATTCTCTATTAAATAATGAATTGCTTTAAATTTTTAACATGAGAAATTCTGAAACATTAGGTTCAGAATTTTCCATTTATAATCCATTATGGAATTGGGATGAAGGCAAACTGTTTCTTTTCCCCTCTGGAAATGCATGAGAATTTTCTCTGATACAAAGTTATTTCATCATAAACTCAATTTAAAGGTATGGCTTCTTGAGTTGTGCTCTCTTCTTTTTGGTGCATTACTTATTTATTGATACTACAATATTTAAACCATGCACTACAACTTATTTTCATAATTCCTGTCCATGTGGTAGAATATAATTGTTAGAGGTTCCACTACAGGATTTTTATACGTGATGAAGTTTAAAGCTGGTTATTACAAATATTTGATAGGAGTTTTATTACTACTGATGTGTTATTCAGCTCCTCTGCTATTTATAGACAGTTGGCCAGCCAACGTTTTTCAAAGTATGTTTGAATGCCCTTGGATTCACACGGAGTCCATGTTAATGTCTAGTGTGGAAGTGAAAAATGATTTTTAAGTCCTGTCTTGACATTTTAGGTGTATCCTCATTGCATAATGAAATATGAGTCCTATATTACATTTTTCCTAAAAGCTTCTATTTCTTTAAATTTCATTATTTAATATTTCATATTTAAAAGGTGGGCACCAGTAAGTATTTAGCACATACACAGACAAGAGAACAAACCTTCCTACATATAATTTGCCAGCTGCTACACAAGCTGTTGAAATACTTGTGCATATAATTTTCATTGCCCTGTGCTGGATACTAAAGGTTGGACATTCCTCACTACAAAATCACTACCAGAGACAGAATTCTGCTGCAGAGGACAGAATTATTCACTGTCTATTGGTATGAAATACATTGCAAATGCTCTTGCAACTCCAACAGTGAACCAGAAACCAGGACTCCATAAAAGTAATGTGCCCCTCAGCCTAGACAGTTGAGATGTGTTATGCACTAAAACCCTCATCAAAGGATACTTGTCAGCTTCTTTAGACCTCAGACTCTGTGAACAATCTAACAACATCTGAGGTCCCCCAAATGCTGTTAAGACGTGAAGCATAAATGTTCTAATGAAGTTTTGCACTGATTTTAAAGGACCTGTTATTTCTTTCAACCCCATTATAATATGAATTCGGAGTTTCTCTTCTGAGTATGTCATATATATAAGAACATAAAATAAAAATATAATATATGTAAAGTAGTGACAGTATAAAAATACTTGTTCTAGTAACTTTGAGACAGCTGTTCATACAGTGTATGGAAGGTGTTTAAAACTGTTTATGTAGATGTGGCTTATGAGTCATTCTCACTGAGCTTTGCTACAGGTGCTCTAGGAGAGACAAAATCGCTTCAGTTCATATTCTGCTTACAGCCACCTTGAAAACCATGGCATGGCTTAGTTTTATTATTACCAGGCTCTTGATGTATTTGCAAAGGCAGTTAAGAAAATTATCTTTAGTTTCAAATTTCTAAGAAAACCTAATTTCCACCTCTTTGCAGACCAATTGTATTAGTCTATGGCAGACTGAAACCTGCAGTACAAACCAGCCACATAAGTTATGCAAAATGTCTTCAAGAAATTGAGACAGGTTTGATAGTGATCAATTGGTTAGTATTCTCCTGAGATTATGGCTCTGCAACTAGGTCAGCAACCTACCAAAAATCAGTGGAAGTCTGCTAAAGCATATAGACCTGATGCTGTTTTCATTTGCACTGTGAAAAATCAGGAGGAAGCCCAATGAAAGCACTAAGGTTGCACTAATGCAAAACTCATATAAGTGGATGGAAAATCAAAGCAGCATTTCTACTGAACTGTGTCTTTTTCTCTTCAGAAAGCATACTGAGAATACTTCAAGTTTCCAACGTGTACATGTGAAATAGCTGCAATACCTAATTTGTAATCCTCTGATTTCATATTCACATAATGAATCTAATTTGTCACAACAGAATAAATGTCCACAAACACGTGTGAATATTTTTTGCTGTCTACAGAATTCAGAAAAATGAAAAGTAGACAAAACAGCATTTTTGGTGGATGAATATGCTTGCCAGGATTTAGGACAAAACATTTCCTTGCCAAACTCTCCTCCTTTCCCAAGTCAGAAACAAACATCATAAAACAGTCTTACATAACTGCCAACCTGGTTTTCTTTTTAAAATGTAATTCAGCCTTTGTGCAATAGACAAAACCATTTTGTTTAACATGTGTCTTCTCATTCTCACTGAGTTTGATTACACAACAAGCTCCTAATTTAAAGACCATTGAAATCCATGGAAACATTTCTATTCCTTACAAATTAATTTTTTTCCATTTGAATTAGAAAGACAGAGCAAGAAAATCTCATATAGTGTGGGCTTCTGCAGATTAGCAGTGGCAGATCTGTGAAGAACTGGGTGCTCCTCACTTGTCCCTAGGAGACATGGAGCTGGCCATCCATTGCAAACAAGCACTGCCAGGATTTGAACAGTCCATGGCACTTCTTGTTTGCTTCCCCTGACTGTTCTGTAATGCACGTAGTGGATGGAAGATGGAGGGGTTTCCGCAGGCGTTGTAACAGGAGCTACAGTGGTCTAAGAGGTTGCTGCCTTCACTTCAACAGAACTGCGCATACCTATCAGCACATAAACTGAGCCTTCAGCTGCACCTTTCTAAATAAAAACTTTCTTCCCACGCAGTTCCAATCAGCTGAATGGTGATGCAAAGAACTTTCCAGGAGAGGTTAGTTTAAAGGAATGACTATACTCTGTGGCTTCCCTTTTTTTCTTTTACAGAATTAAGTATTTTAAATTCTGCCAACTGAAATACATTCTTTTTCGCCCCTAAATTAAGATAACTGTGTAACCATTTTACTTTAATAAATGGATTTCTAACAGCTCGTTAGATCTCACAGTCCATTATTAACTAGGAAAAAAAAGTATCTAATGCAGAACCTAGATTATCTGGATCCTCAGGTACTGATTTAAAAACTAAAAACACCACAGTATTTATTTTTTCCAAATTTTTAGGGCAGAGTTATAGCTCCGAAACTCATAGACGCTCTCTTCAGAGGCAGTCTCCAAGAGACAACACTGCTCACCAGAATGGGAAATAATGCTCTATATTTCATAGGATCACAGAATGGTTTGGGTTGGAAGGGGCCTCAAAGGTCTCCTAGTTCCAACCCCCCTGCCATGGGCAGGGGCACCTTCTACTAGACCAGGTTACTCAGAACTCCATCCAGCCTGCCCGTGAACAATTCCAGGGATGGAGCATCCTCAGCTTCTCTGGAAACCTGCTGCAGTGCCTCACACGCTGAAAAGATGAGGTAAAAAGGTGTTCAAAAGCACTTTGTAACAAGAGATTGAGAAAAGACCTTAGCTGGCACAGGGGCTTTGGCCTACTCCACTTTCCAGAGCAGGCTTTGATCTGGGCTTCACAGAAAACATCATGAGTGAAAAATTACCTCCCTGAAATTCACTTCAGCATCTGCTGGTTATAAAGCCCTGGAAAGTCAAAGAGGCTAGACTATTTAATTTTTAAAAATCCAAAATTAACTTCTTCACAATAGTAATTACACCACTGTGATCAGTAATGGGGTGGTTTAATTTTGGATTTGCCTGACAAGAAATATTCAGCAATTAAGAAATTCTCATTTCTTTCTTTTTCTTTTTCTTTTTTTTTTTTTTTTTTGAATGGGAAACAAGATGGCTTTTCACATGTAACACTGCTCTTTAAAATTGTGATGATTTGCTGGCCCTGTGTCCCAGCAGTTGCTAAAAAGCAGCAGTGCTGTGGTGCAGCACTGGTGCTTAGGAAGTGCAGGGCAGCAGCAGCTGCTCCATCTCAGCTCCTCCGCCGTGCCCACAAGAAGTGTGACTGCGGCAGCTACAATCCAGGTCTTCTCTCAGCTGCTGTGGATGCTGCCAGCAGCAGTGTCACAGAGCCCCCAAGCCTTCTGGAAGCCAAGTGACTCCCCTGTCCCCAGCCCCTCAGCCAGAAAGGCTGTGTGCATGCAGGCAGAGCCCCTGCTGCAGGCTGACCCCGAGGGTGCTGTGCGTTACCTTCACCAAGGGGCACTGAGAGCGTAGGATGACCCTGGCAGTCCCTACACTGATCTTCCCCCTGCCTCAGCTGTCCTGTGAGCGAGCTGATGCCACCAAAACTTAAGGGAACAACTCAAATGTTGGCTCTCAGCATCAGTTAACATAAATTAAAATGTGCGAATTTTATCTGCATATCTAAAATATAATCTCTTTTAGTGAACCTATGAAGATGTGAAAATATAAATAATACATGGAGCAATTTCTGCTTCTGAAGAGTAACTGCAGCTGGGGCAGATAGTGTCCTGATCCTTTCATTACAGACAGCTTTTCCCTCCATAAAACTCCTGGATGATACTTATCCCTTTGTGAAGCATATTCTAGTATACCACTCGGTCGGGGGATGGAAAAGTACTTTTTCATCCTGAAGGATGAAAAGAGAAAGCCTACAAAACAACAAAAACCAGGAACACATTCTCCTGATTATACAACTTTCCAACATGAGCATTAATGATACAGATAGTGGACATTATTCTTTCCATTGATTCATGATGAGTATCTCATGCAAAATATAGACTTCCTAAGGAAGAATTCCTAAGTAGGAATTTCACTCTTGCGGAAGACAGCAGAAATGACAGGCATTTTAAAAGGTTAGATTTATATGACAAAACCCCAATCTTCTTGTCCTAATGAATGAAAAGTAATTTAAAAAGAAAACCCCAGAAACAACAACAACAATAGTGAAGGAACCATCTTCCTCCGAAAAAACTTTATAAACAGAGTAGTTTCTGGAAAAGAAAGTTTGGAAACATAAAAAAGGAATCTGTCACTGTATTGAAGAAAAGCGTGTTTTGCCTACATTTTTTGGTAAATAAAATGGATTTAACCAATTAACTATTTGGCTCCAGAATCAATATCGTTTTGTCATGGAAACGGCTTGTAAAACCTTGAACATACGGAGAGTGCAAGCTGATGTCTAAAGGTTTCAATAAAATACTCAGTACTGTTACATCTGAGAACTGCATATTTGCCTAATGACAGAATGCAAGAAATTGCTGCTCCCTCTTGTTTAAGAAGGATTGTGAAGACTGGATTGTGAGATGTCCTTATTTGCCCTATCAGGCAATTTGACAGCATGCTTTGAGTCCTTAACACAGTAGTCATTGGATTTCTGCTTTATAGCAACATTTAAAAGACTTATGGTAAACTAGAAAGTGATTTCTCTGTGTTTTCCAGCATTAGATTATTCTCTGGCCACCACTATCACATATTCTGTAGGTAGCCTTTACAAACGGATCCCCTTGCTCTGCATTCCCAACACTGGTGAAAAGTGAATGACCCACCCCAACATATCAAGCCATAGGCCAGAGCCAAGAATTAGAATCCTGACCCAGACTTCTTGAAGAACTGGGGTTGGGGCATTTGCTTAGACTCAGCATGAAGCCTTTGTTTCCATTTATAATCTGACAGTGGATGAGTATCAGGGAGAGAAGAGGAGGAGCTGGGGAAGGATGAGGATGTGGGAAACCAGCATCTCTCTTGGACTCACACTTGCAAACAGAAATCCACACAATTTGATTCTCATTTCTGGGAAGTGGGTGTTTTTCTGTTTCTTACATTCATACCTCTAAAACACTATGGATTCACAGTAGCATACAACACTTCAAACTGAGCCAAAGTCTGAATTTAATTACTGATTAATTCTGTACTAACACAAGCCCATCAGTCCTAGCAGGAAATCAGCTCTCTGTCCATATAAAGGCACAACTCTATTTTCTATCCATAAAACTTACTGTCAGACCTTACTGACTAACATTGAAACTTACTACGGAAATTATACCTTTTCAAAAATAACAGATGTCCCATGTAAACCACAAGAAATTTTTGTGTAATCCTTACTATGCAAGATTGTTTAATAATATTTTGTTTTCTAGGAAAAATTGCATGTTTTCTTATGGAAGCTATCTCTAAGACAAATATAGTTGTATTATATATGAACAGAAAATTTAGTAAGTGCTAGTCATATTTTTAGTTGTTTAACATCCCTGGTCTATCCATCCTCTGTCTAAAATTGCTCCTGGCAACATACAAACATCAGTGCTCCTGGCAAATGTGACCTACTAAGTTGCCATTGCTGAAGCGACTCTAAGCTGATGAATGTACACAGAATAAAATAAAACCTAATAAAATCTTATTTATTCAAACTAAGGAGTACAGACATCTCCGATATTGCTGAAATTTGTACTAATTCAGCACTTCACGTCACCAAATTCTATTCTACTTGTATTCCCTGAGGCTGGAATTGCATTTAAAAAACTACTGATTTTCAAGAAAACACAAATCACAAAATAAAAAGAGAAGGGAAACTTTGATACAGACAGAAAATGCCAAGAGCAGCAAAATTTACGCTAACGTTTTAAAAACAAAAACCATAAAAATTAATTTTTAATAAACCCAGAAGGAAATCTTTTTCGGCAGAATACAAAGATGGGAAGCATCGCCATTCCTGGCAGCATCCTACTGCTCTGTGCACTGCTGAGAGAAGCAGTGCAATGATTGCAGGTGTCTGTCAGAAGAGCTGATCACTCGATTGACTAATACAAGCAATAAATTGATAGACTGAAAAAGGCAATAGATAGATTGATTGATCCTGGCACCCCTGAGGGAGCAGATGTGCTGCTGGTGCCCCTCCAGTTCACTCACTGAAGTGCCCTCGGGCCTGGCCCCTGTGTGAAGCACAGGACAGCTCTGTGCAGCCACATCGCTGCTGTCACTCTGCGCGCTTTTGGGGGCGCTTTGGGAAGGCACCGAGGAAGGTGTCCCGGTGTGCTGAGTTAGCAAAAGGGCTGCACAGCATCAGCTTGTCAGCTTTAAAAGGTGAAACACAGCTTTAAAAGGTGAAACACGCTCGCTGACAAATGCCATTTGGGCACGTGGGACAGTTGTGAAATCAGAACTGTCCCCTCCAAAGCCCTTTCAAATGCACCACTTCTGAGAGAGAAAGACCAAATTTAGCTGTTTTAACAATACTTGTCTTCGCTTTCAGGGATGCACTGTTCCAGCTAAAGCAGAGATTTTTAAAAGCCCTCTTCTGTTCTTTTTCCTTTCCAAATTCCATGGTAGTTGCTCGACCTCGGCTGGGCCCCGCCCCATGCACAGGTTCGGCCATGTCGCTCCGCAGGCACAAGGTGGCACCTCACTAAGATTTTTTGGGGATGGTCCGTGAGTTTCATTGCTTTTATCAATCAACTTCTTCATTTCGTTCTCATTTCAAACCGTATTAAATAAAAACTGGTGATGCTGATGAATATTTTTCCTAATTTAATGATTATTCTATATTTTAAAATGCAAACTCTTAAAAAACTGTGATTAAAACACCCCCTTTATTCAGACAATATAAATTAATCCAAATTTGTCTATCACATCTGTAATTTGGGATCAAAATTTTACCCCCACAAATTCACATTTTTGCTTGTTTTTAAGTCTGCTGCAGTTTAGGGACTTCGAGAACTGGGAAACACTTATCTGCCAGTGTGCAGGGGCAGCATGGAAGGAAAACATGAAGCCTGAGCTCTCCGTTCCCATTCTTTGGCTCAGTTCATACGATGAGTCAGAAATGAGGCACCGGAGCATGAAAAGTAGAGAAACGAACACACTGAGAGAAAAAGGCAGTGTCACTTGCAAAACAGGCAGTGTCATTTTGGCCTGCAGTAGAGATGCTGTGTTATACAGCATTTATGGTTTAAAAGTTCTGTGTATTTTATCCTCAGGATGATAACTCTCAGATTTCTGATGCTTTTGACTTTGAACTTGGAGTAAAAGTTCACCCTTGCAGAGGGTCACCCAGTTTGAAAAGCATTCTACTCTATAGCCAGACAGAAAGCTTTGCAAAATTTTGGTACCAATATTAAAGAAAGTTGAAATCAAACTAGAAATAACAGTCAAGGGAAAGCGGAGTCCATCTTACAAGAGGAGACTTTAACACCTTCTTTGCTTATCCTGATAGTACGAAGAGTATGCCTGTTTTCTTTAAACACATCAGAGTCAGGGGTAAAAACCTGAGCAGAGAAGAAGATGAAAAAAAAATGTCCACAACATAAAGTAGGGGACAGTCAGGAAATCCGGAGGATTTCTACATGGTAAGCCAGAGAAGTTCCTCCCAGGAGAGTGCAAGATCCAGGAATCTTTATTCATTCTTAAGTAGACCTCGACAGATAGAACTAGGAGAGGTATAACAGGACACAAATGCCTGTGATGATCCAGGGCATCATCTGTTCCATCCTTTCACCTGATGACTCTTAGCCACCACTATCAAGAAGGGCTGCCTTGGAGATTTACTGCTAAGTTCTGGGGCTGGCAGACAATAGAAACATAAAACATGGGGAGAAGTTCTGAGGGCTGTAGAATATTCAAAAGACAATGCAGAATGAAGAGATCCTATGTTCCTTTAATGGCTTATTCCAAAATATAGTGCACTTCAAAGTACTGACTACACTAACTCTTCAAAGATGTTGGTTCTACCCTAGCAGCTGTAAACTCCTTTCTAAAGAGTTCACTGTCCTGCTTGCCTCGGTTCAGCTGATTATTCTAGTTTCTAGTAATTAAAATTGCATTTCATGATTCTCAGCCTTATTCAATTAATGTTTACAGCTTTCCATGCTACAAAAATAATACTTGTCATTATTTTAATTAAATTATTCATAAATGGCATTGGTTCCACTTCAGATATATGTATAATGAGAACAGGACCAAGGAGACACATCATTCATCATAAATTTTGTTGTATTTTTTATTTTAATTGAAGATACATTAAACTGTTCACATTAGATGCAAATCTTTTAAAATTATCTTTCTGCTTTTTTAAAACAAAAAAGAAACACCAACTTTTTATTCAAGCTAAAACAAGGAAATAATTTTTATTCATCATTGCACCTCATTTCAGGCAATTTTTTCCCAGCCCTGACATGGTTCTGAGAGTCTCCTTGCCCAGATGCCTTGGTGTGCTGCAAAACATACTGAGAATAATGAGGAGGCTGCTTTCTTCTGCTGTGCTGCCACACATACATTGTCAGCACTGTAGCACAAAACATGATTAAGTCTGATATTTTGTCTTGTTACACTGCTATCCAGAGCACAGCCCAACATATGTAAACTTTTTTTTTTTTAGTATTATTCCTTGCAGCCGGAAGACTGACTGTTTTAATAGCACAGTTGTAAAGCAATGGGCCAAATTCAGTCATTGCACTGAGGCTACTAAGGCTTATCCAATTTACAGTGATGTAACTGAGCCGTTTCTAACTCACACCAGGGAAATCAAGGCAAGTTTGACCCATGTCCAAATGGTGAAATGTACTGGGACATTTTCTGTCCTGCAAGTTCATCACTGCACTGGTGGAGAACAGGTCAATGCAAGCCCATACTTGGGGTATACACGAAGCTCCACCTCGTAACAGGTCTCCTTTTGGGGACAGGAAAAGGGACCATGACAAGTCTGCAGCAAAAAGTGAGTTTGTGACCTGCCTTGTTGATTTGTTGCAGGACTGAGACAAAGCATCAGAAAAGCTTTCCCCCTGCACAGTCAGAGTGTGATGCAGTGATTTACTGTTCTGTTAAAAGTAGGGGACAGACTTAGAAATATACTGGAATATAATCCAAATTTGAAAGAACATGAAAAGTTTCACGTTGAAAAGCTGGATTTAAAATTGCTCCCTTTCCTTTCTGAGCACATACAAAAATGCCTCTGTTATAAATAAAAGCAGTAATCTTTCTTTGCTCCTTCTTCCTTCTCAAAGTCTCATTTCCACTCTGATCTCTAGTTTAGGTCCAAATAGTTGCAATGAAACTTCCAGACACAACCCAAAGGAACAGTCCAACTAGATAATGGAGAACAGATTGCTGAGTGTTAAACAGAGCTTTAGTGTGGATTTAGTTGAAAGCTTTGCTGTCAGGGGTCTTAGAGCAAAAAACAGTGTCCAGATACAATGAAGACAGGCTTTACCACATGTGGCACAGGGATACCATCTAAAATTAATACAAGGGAGTTGAGTCCTTGCATTAGAATTGATCATTTTCACTGACAGTAGCTAGCGGGAAGGAGAAGAGAAACAAAAAACCAAAAAAAGTGGCCATCTCTAAAGAGTAAAGGTACATATACATTTACACACATCACCTAAGAAACTATAATATGAAGGAAAACCAGTCCACAGATATCTACAAGTTCTAGCCAACACCAAATGCATGGCAGACTCTTCATCTTTTGGCCACCAGATTATTTGCACAGCTAATGAAAGGAATGTACCTTCTACAACAATTCACTGCATAGTTTAACTGCAAAATCTCATGCATCTGTCCACACACATTCCCCAAGAGGGGAAGTTATCCTGCTACCTGCACTCTTCATTTCATGTGTTTCTGTGTCCAGTTAATCATTAACCATTGCTCATCCACTTTCCTTCTAATTGTTAATCACTGTGATCAATGATGCTAGAAGAACCTGTGGCAAGCTGCATGTAATTTAGCATAGGAGGAAACAATAAAGAACACCTGAGAGCTTTAGTGGGAAAAGGGCTTGGGGTGGACAATGGGGAGCATTGGTTCAAACATGAAATTTGCAGAAAATTGGGGAGAACAATTAGAAGAGCTGTAAAATCTCTGTTTTCACAGCCATGTATTTCAGATGCTTTCTTTTCTGATACAATTCAAATGTACAGATCATGGCTATTTGCAAATCATATTCTTTTCTGGTTGGAATTCTCTTTGGTAGCAGTTGCCAAAATCCAACCTTCTTTCCACAAACCAGTCATTATCAGATCACCTCCAAATAGCTGCATTTTTTATGACTGTTAAAATGATTAATTAGGCCCTCCATACTGACAATCAGGTTATGTTGGGTAGTACTTTATTGTATAAGGGATGCACTGTTGAGAAATCATGACTCACAACTGAAACTGATTTTTTTCCACATTCTGTTACTAATTTCTAAGGGTATTTCTCTCATATATTCTACCGGCACCCTTTGCCTTTTCTTAAATGCGGAAGTCAGAGCACGGGATGGGTTGCCAAAAAGTCCCCACGCCTTTTCCCTCTTGAAAAGCTGTAGGAACTCTGCCTGGTAGCAGAGGCATTAGCTGCTTTGTTCTCAGAATTCTGGCAGCCTGTTCAAGATCAGACTGTGGCTTCTCATGGAAAAGCTACTTTTGTTCTTTCTGCTTTCTTTGTTGTCTATCTTAGACAAAAGTACATAGCTGTTATTTGTGTTTCCCTAAACAGAAGAGTGCCTGAACTGAAGGAAAGGGCCAGTCACTAACAAGCAGAAAAGGATTCAAGGAGACAGCCAGGGTCATGTGGCCAACAGCCTCATCATACTCAGTTTCACAACACTTGTTTCTTTTATCTATTGCTTTTCTTGAGATTTTTCTTCAAATCCCACACAGATGAACTTCCATCAGTTCACCTCTCTTAGAAGGGGTTGTATGAAATGGTTGCTAAGACCTGCTGTTGTTTAGATCTCTCCTGCTCTGTTTTGATGGCAGGACAACAGCCTTCATTTGGATCTGTGATGTGAGCATTTTTTTGCAACCCTTGCTCTACTACAGCCTGCTGGTTAAATTATCTCTTCAGACAGGCTTATGGCAATTTGACGACATACAAGTGCAAGGAAAGGTCAAAATTTGGCTCCCAGAGTCTTCAGTAATAATAATAATTAATTCTTACCTAGTGGTTGTAGCTATATAGGCATTTCACAAAGGAGTTTCAGTGTTATTATTCTTATGTGACAGACAACAAATCGGAAGGAGCATGAGCGCGGCCGAGCCAGGAAGAGAACGCAGAGCTCTGGCTGAGTGCCCTCTCCATGCTGCATTTTAGTATTGGTTAAGGCTGCAGCTAAAGTAAAACTCTGCCCAGCAAATCACTGGTGTAGAAGTATTTAGGCCACAATTCAGCATGAGACAGCACATTGACACTGACTTTATTAGAGTTATGTTTGCCTATACCGCAAGCAATGTGAGCCCTGGATCCCTGGAAAACATGGTTCTTACTTCAGCAGCATTTGAGTGCAACCCAGCCAAGGGCACAAGGCAGAAAGAAGAGGGGACTGTGAGAGCCAGAATCCTGTCTTTCTAAGAGAGGAAAACAGCCTGCAATCCTACAGAGAGCCATGACCAGCCGGCTCCAGCGGGCTCCAGCCAGACCTTGCTCAGACACTGCTGGGGTGAGGGGCAGCACAGGATTGCCCTGGGATGGCACTGCCACCATGAACAGTCACCTTCTGCCAGATTTCCTTCATGCTTCTAGACAATTCAGAGCCGTGAAAAGACTCATGTGTTAGAGGAAAAACTCTTCTAGAGATCAGTGAAACACATTCAGCACATTCTAGAGTTAGGGAGAGTTTTACCTTCATTAACTGGTGACTTGGGTGCAGGAGTCATGTCTGAGTGAAAGTGGTGCAGTTCCACTACCCCCAAAGCCTTCCCCTCTCTGTCCCAGAGACCTGATAGTGCTAATCATGCCATTTGCTTGGAGATACTGATTTTCATTATATAACCACCCATCTCCTGTGCACAGGTCTGAAACCACCCACTCATTTCACATAAGCCACACAACAGCCACACAACAGGAAACATAAACCCAGAGACTAAAATAGGGCAAGAAACTGGCATTTAGATCATAGGGCTCTTACAGCACAGGGGCTGACAATCAGAATAAAACTATTGTTCTAATGAAATAACAACAGATTCACATCTGCACCATGAGATTTTAGTCCAGAACAGTAGGATTGGTTAAAACATCCTGAATCAGGTCCAAATTATGATGTGACTGGCTTCACACTTCTCCAAAACCCCAAGTTTAATTGTTTTGTGCTTCTAGCACAGTTTCTGTGCTGGAACTAAGACCACACGAGGGCAGTGTAGGGGGGGAGTAAAATCGAGGGATGCAAATTAAACTTGATTTTCCTGCCTCTTCATGAAATCTGGAGAGGTAGAGCTGTGTCTACTGAGGGGAGTGACCTGCAATTACTCCACACGCTACAGATGTAAGTTTAACACTTCTGTTCAGCCTCTTCTTATCACTGTATTTTCTCCCTCCTTTGTTTCCTTTACCACTGCTGTGAATATACTCTTTGCTACAGTTGTGGGTCTGAAGTGTCTCAGCCTTGAGACTTCAGTATACTCTGTTCTGCAAACATACAGAGATTGGGCTCCTAACAGAAGGGAAATTATAAGGGACATGGAAAGTCAGGCCTGCAGTTCAGTGAGGCGGGCATTTTGTACTGGAGCAGTCTCCAAAACTGTGGTTAAACACCCATGGATTCCCTCATCTAACCCAAAAGGCAAATTCTCCTGGGAAAGCAAATGAGACCAATGTCCCTGACTTTTGACAAATATTATAATTTTCATATTATTTCACTAGGCTAGGAAATATATTCTTCAGCAACCCTTAGCTAAGCCTCTAACCCTCTGCAGGGTTCAGTTCTCTAACTCACTGATACAGCTGCTCAGGTGATTTTTTTCAAGATGAAAGCAGCCAGAATTCTTAAAGTCCTCTAACTCAGTTTACTGTGAACATGCTCTTAACACATGCAATATGTACTCAGGTAAACTTGAGATTATTAAGTTTGTCTGCATTGTGCTTGACTGATGCTTTAGCTCCTCTGTAATCTTAAATAGGTAAGTCTCCCAGGACATAGTTGTATTATTCTGAAATTTCTTTACCTTCAGTTTTGGTTTCATATGCAATTGTTTCTTTGAAAATTGATATTGCCGTTACCTTAAAATTGATATTGTAATCCTGTGTAGTTAGATACAGTGATAAACAAGAGCTCACTCCCAAATCCTTACGGAAACATGCCATTTTTAAATAATCCCACTCAGTATCCTGTTCAGAGAAGGATTTTTATCCATTACATGACATGCTCTTTCTACTGCTGTGCAATTACTGCTAAGGCATAGTAACATCTTCCTTCTGATTCCACATGCACTGCATTACATCTCTTGTGTCATCCACACCAGCCACAGCTGCAGAGTATCCTTGAAAAAAGCAAGAAAACAAATGAGGTAAAACCTTTCTGACTGAAACCCAGCATTATTTGCTTCTACAAAATTCTGCTTTTCAGTGTATTCCTTCATGAAATCCTGCAAAATAAACTTGCCATATTCTCAGTCACAACAGTGGGTGAGATAACAAACCCAGTAACTGCATCTGGGTGTCACACAAACCCTTTCCTTGAACAGTGGTTTTGTATTTTTCCATGTATCTGACCAAATAAATCCCATATTAGGGCTTAATTGTGATTTCTATTTCCTTCAAAATTCATATCAATTTACATGGACCCATTCTCTAGTACAAAATCCAACATGTAAAAAACTATTTTGCGCATTATTTACACACCAGCTTATATATCCTTGGTCATAGCAGGAAATCTGATCTCCTCCATACACAATTCCTTATTCTTTCATTCAGCCATAAAGCCAATTCCAGAGTAACTGGTCATTACAGGCAAAATACTGGTCTCTCTCAGGGAATGACAGATCAGCCTTTGATTTAAAAATGCCCATGATCTGGGCCTAAATCTTCTCTGTCTTTCTCTTCTGTCTCTGACAGTTTGCTGTAATTTGAGGGAAGCCATTCTGCTGAGTTTGGGTAAATAAATGTTATGGTTGTCTCACAGAGAGAATAGCATTTAGGTCAGAATAGAGGCTTGTTATTTACAGTTAGAAAAAGCCAATTCTGAGTCCTGTCCTGGGTGCCTAACTACATATGCGATTTATATAGCGCATTTTGTATATTTTGGCACAAGAATGTGGCCCACAATGATCTTATTTAGCAATATTTTGAAGAACATGCCAATTTTGAAAAAAACAGCCATTCAAATATGTGACAGAGCTGTGCCTTCTGTGGAAGAGGATATAAAATTGAGAATTCTTGGCTTGCGATATAACCTATCCGCTGTTTCTAAGGAGGGAATCTTCATTAACGTCTATTTTCAATTTTCATTTTATAAAACAGTTTATGCCAAACTGGGACATATCATCAAGTAAGGCCAAGTTGGGTAAGCACATGTTTTTTGTATACAATGAGAAGTACATTGTGGTCTGAATTCTGTTCAGACTGAAGTCTTTTACTAAGCTGCTTTTGTACAGAGAGGTTAGAATGCAGGCTTAGAATTAACATAAGATCTCTTGTTGCTGATGAATGAGAATATTAATGAAAAAACTAATTGGACCGTATGAGAAGATTAGAAATCTACTGTTATTCTTAATATCCAGTGCTGGTCCTTCAGGTAAAAAAGAACTGACTCCTCCTATGACTTAAATACTGCAGTGTTGGTTTCCATTATCCACCAGATCAGAACAATGACATGAGGACATGTAAAAGTTGCTTGGATTTTACTAGGTTTTCCAATATAATTTAACATTGGTGAATTGGACCGTTATTACAAGGCAGGAGAAAGCTATGGATTGTTTCTGTTTAGATTTTTTTAAATGCTGATTTTCCTAAGTGCTCTAGATGTCTATATTCTACTGAAATCTAAATGAGAATCTGTAATTCTGTTGAAACTGTTAGTGATGTACTCACTGTGTTTCCCTTTTTTTAATATTAATAGATTTTTGTGTTTTCTCCTAAAGTTCTGTAAATTATATACAAAGTTACAATCCAAAATGAGAGAGTTAAATGATATTCAGTCACCATTGTAAAGCTCTTTTATAATTTGAAATATTTAATGTCTTTTTATAACAGCAATGAATAGATACTTGGCAAGGTTGACTAAAACAGACGTTGAAAGAACAAAACTAGTAACCATTTAACTGTGCAAAAGGGTTCAAACATGATTTGGAGCCTATGGGAGATGTGATATGAATGGTTATTGTTGTGTCTGCCAATTAAATAAAGCTCATCAAATTATTCATAGCAAATAAAATCTGTTGCAAAACAAACCCATTTGACTCCTAGCAGACTGTTCAAAGATGCTTCAGTTTCTCTAAATGCACTTTTTCTTCATTTGGGAGAGATTAGGAGATCATCCACAATGGTCAGCAGTCGCTTTGGTGATGTGCATGATAGAAATTAGTTTTTGTTCTTTTCTTTGATGACAAACATTGACATTTTGGAGGGAATAGACACTTTCCTATTTGTAAAAAAACACTGAACTTTCAATGCAGTTCATAAGAGAGAAAGTAAAAAAGAAAGAGCACTAATACATCCTAAAAGCACTAAGAATAAATCCTAGTAAAGTACTGAAGCATGAGCACAATAATTTCAGTTAACTTATGGACTGAACACATCTGGTATAAATGCTTCACGTTTAGGAAAGAATAAGTGTAGGGATTTAGAGTTCTGGAAACAAGAGATACTGAATAGTCATACCCAAGTTTACCATGAACACCGGAATATAGCATGCTGCATATAGCACACCAAACACAGCACCCTTATTCCAAGGCTCGGAATTCTAAGACAATAGAAGTATCCTTTAGTAATAGCTTTCGTGATGGAAATAAATTTGTGACTTTTCCTGACTACAAATCTGATAACTAGTGAAAGAACCAGCTGATACTTAGGAGAATGGGATCACAGTTCTGCTTTGTACTTGCTGAACTCATCTACAGAAAGAAAATTGCCCAGCCCTACAGTGTAGTCTGCTTCCAGGCTATATGAAAGGATGAGACAGTGCTTCTGCTTCACAGCACAGAGACAAAGGTTAATGAAAGCCAAGACCTTGGGGTTCAAATCTGTTCCTTGCTGCCACCGTAACCATTCTGTGGATTAGAGAGCTTTCTTGCCATGTGGCTCTCCCACAGCTGGAACAGTTTCACATAAACAACTTTTTCACTTAGCTGTTTGTGTTTAGGCTATTCTGGGTTTTTTAGAACAGCTGTGCAGTTGCGCATCTACCACTAAATTGGTAGTTAAAACCACTTTAGGCAACTATTTCAGGTGCTGTACAGCAATGATAGCACTGGAAAGCAAGGATGATGATGTAGCTAAACAGCACAATAGAAAGATAAAGACTGTAAAACCTCCTGCTCATATCTTACACTGTTTCAGGGTTTCCCTCACCTTTCAGGCAGAGTGTGGACCTTTTTAAAAGAAGCTGTAACATAATTGGAACAAAATATAGAACCTTAAGAAACCATGCATAGAATTTCTGGAATACTTTATCAGACTTCTCAACAATTTAATCACTTTTACTTCTGCAAAAAAAACCACCACGCATCTTGCTAGCTAACCTCATTACATAGAAACACATATCCAGAAAGCACTGAGCCTCTGTTTTTAGTAAATCTCCACTCTCCCTTTGCTTCCTATTTTGTTCTGTAATTTTGCAATGCTTCTCAATGAACCTGCCTTTTTCACGATAATCAGTGGCCACAAGCTTTCCAACCCATAAGCAAACATCCTCTGTCCCCAAATAGTCTCTGTCTTTGATCCAGCTCCATCACTGGATGCCAATAGTTCCCCCTGTTCAGTGAACACACTTCAACACCTGCATGTTCTGGGCCTGAAATTATTTCTATGATAGCATTTATACATATAGCACCTTTTGTCACACAGCCTTTTAAACAAGCTAAAGATACACATGCTTTGTCCAGAGGTCATTTGATCATGGAAATGCAGCCAGCCTTGGTTGGAAATGCAACAACAGTTAATAGTGCATAGCAATATAAGAGCAGTTTAGGTCAGCAAACTATGAATGCATTTGTTCCTAATGAAGCTGCTGCTGTAATTTAGGAAAGAAGCAGAATAATTATTCAGTTTGGAGTCTGGCCAGGAGACCAAAATTGACTGCATTCAGACTTTAGTAAAAATGTTCAAGAGTTTTAAATGGTCACAAAAATGTGGACCCAGGTTTTAAATTTCATTTGAAAGATGGATGAGCAGGTAATTTTGTTGTCAATGGGTCCCTAATTGGTTTGCCTCAGAGCATTTTTTTGATCAATACTTTCTACTTCTTTGTGTAACAAAGATTCTGCATTCATCACGTCTCAATATTTTTACATTCAATGCTTAGCAATCACTTAGTTATAAAGCCCATGATTTAGTAAGGCCAAAGTGAAGTGGAGTAATTTTAGTGTAGTGTGTCCACTGAAAAGCCTTGATTATTTTAGAACTAATAATTTTGTCTTATATCTATGAGGAAAATCAAGAAGTTTCCATCTAACGGTTTTAGACCAAATTAGGTTTCTTATAGGAGCTGATTTTTCTGCTGCTTCTGCTTCCTTACCAAAACAAGGATTGGAAAGAAAAGTGTCCTTTGTAATTCTAACTTGATGACTCACTGGGAATTTGGATGCCCCAGAATTACATGTGGTTGTCCCAGGTGAATAATTGTTTCTATCCCTGTCCCATGTGACACAGAGAATGTTATGATGGTTCAACCCTTTCACCATGGCCCAGGGCAAGGGCTTGGCTTATCCCTCTTGGTTCATCTGCTGGAGGCCAGGTTTCCCTGATCACAAATCAGAGCTGTGAGTGCTCCAGACATGAACACGGACAAAACTGACACATGGCTATTTGCATAAGGAAAAGCTGAGTGCAGAGAGACAGTTATATGGACAGCATTTCTGTTCCAGGGAGCATCTTTCATTCACAGCAACCCAGAATATGCTGCTTCCACATGAGTACCATGCCCTTTGCTAGGGTAGCGGATCAGCATTGGGGCACCAGCAAAGCTTGTGTGAGTGCAGCCTTAGCCAGGCCTATAATCTACTTTTGGTATTGGCAGTAACCTCCCACTGACATAATTGATAGGTCTGCTTTCAGTCATGGACTTCACACAGCCTAACATTTACACTCTGACCCATAATTATATTTAGAACATACACACACCTCTTCCTGCACAGAAAATAAAAAGCTGCACAGTACATCTTTCAGGAAGATTGTAAAGATTCCACTCATCCATCCCCAATGACAAAAGCCCTTTTCGAAGTTTTCCATCATGCTGTGCAATAGTTGTTGATGTTTTAAACCTCCTGTATGTGTCATTCAAAGAAAACCAGGGAAATAACTAGGATACAATTTCATTATTCAGGTAAAAAATGCCCTTCCTTACAGCAATCCAGTTATTGAGGAAGTAGTGCATGTTATGAGATATTACCAAGATATATATATTTTTCATCAAACATAATAAAGCTGGAACAAACAATGTGGGACTTAACATATCTGTGACTTTTTACCTCAGGAGACCAGTACAAAGCAAAAGGTTTTATCAAGTTATTTTATTATAAAAGTGAGTGATATGCATGCTTAAAACATGCACCGAGGGAATGAGAGGCTGCAAAATATTAAAGTAACCCTAGACCACATTAGCATAGCCTTGATCTGCAAGAACAATACTAGCTATAAACTTTAGCTCAGTACTGATCTTTTTAAACTTCACTGCAGTTTCTTGTAATATCCTTTGTTATGTCAAATTTTAACTTCAAATGCAGTGAGCAAATTGCCCCATGTGTTTAAGTCTGGTCCTAATTTATACAAAAGGCACATTCTCTTTCTTCAAAGGTTGACTGAACAAAGTCCAGGAACTGTAGTCAAAGGATTCTTTTTGGTTTCAAGCTAGCTGTTGAAGTCAAAAGATGTGATGTTTATGTTGCCTTTACTTTAAAATGTTACACCACAGTAATCTAGAAAGCACACCATAAAAACTCCCTAGTAGGTCTGCAATAAAAATATTATTTGGGAATACTTTTAAAGGCCATCTGATTTGCCATGACCAAAGGAGGAGGAACAGTATTCCTTCAGGTGACCAGAGTGCCTGGCCAGGGAAAAGAACATACTCACTTCTAAAGTGTTCCATTTTCCACAGATCTGAGCTTCTGTCAGTCAAAACAGTACAAGTCTTGAAAGAAATGGAAAAACGAAACCTATTTCCCAGAAGACACCATACTAACCACTGTAGCACATGCACTTGTAATAGATTTATGGCTTATATTTATTGTAGTAGCTCCTCTTCTGGCAGCCCACATTTTTAATAAATTCTATTTACTTAATTCTGGGACTGAAAGTTTTTCTTTTCATAAACCAGTCTCTTCCAGAAGATGACTATAATGGCATTTTGCTGCTGTTTGGACAGAAGGTGATCAGAGCTCTGCAGTCCTGAGGTGCAGTCAGGGATCAGCTGTGCTGTGAGCTGCCTTCCCAAGAGGAATGAGCATTGGGGCACTGCTGCACCTATGGCATTCCAGCACAATTCTCCAGCTGTATATTGGCTTCAGCCCTTGGGACACAGGGTCAACTCTTTACAAGTCAGGTTTTCAGGGGGTTTCCTTCTCTGCACCCACTAGTCTCAATGCACCCAATTTCCCCGGACAAAATCCCAAACTAACTTCCTTAACAGAACAGCACCACTCCCATTCAAAGGCCTTTGTGAAAATAAGTAGCCTTGCAGGGAGGCACTTCCTTCCAGAAATTATGGTATACATATATATTTTACACATTAGGATATTGCCAACATTATACAGTGGCAGCTATTGTCACATCTCTAGTAGCTGGGCCCTGTAGTTCAGTATGAGTACGAAGCCAAGTGCTCAGTGTAACTTTGCTCACATGGATTTTAGCACTGAATGAAGAGAAAGTGTTGTCTAAATCCTTATTTCAAAGTTATTAACTAGTTATTATCTATTATTTGCTGTATATTCTCTTGTATTCATTTTGATAAGCATTCAATTTAACATCAAGTAATTTTTTCTTCTAAGTAATGGGATCATCTTCTGCCAAAAGCAATTCCTTTTGCTTGCTTTTTTTGTTTTGTTTTATAAAATGAAATCATCACCGTGTAATCCAGACTAATCACTTCCCTGACAATCTGTCAGCAAAATACAGGGATACACAGCTCAAAATATAATGCAAGCAAAATACAGTAAATCCAAACCTGCATTCCTTGGGCTGTCATAATTCCTGATGAAGACTGGCTATATGTGATATGCTCCGTATCAGTACTAATGGCTCTCTAAGGACTACAGCTGAAGTGATTTGCCAGTGATACCCCAGATATCCCTTGCTATGAAATCTGAAAAATTATACACTGAATATAATATACTTCATTGTATTATATATAAAGTGTGTATATATACATATATATAGAGTATATAATATACTGTATTATATACTTATTAACTTGTAATTCCAAGTAAGAACATGCATGAAACAAAGCCTTGAGAAAGGGGAAAAGAGTATCAAGAACCTATAGCTAAAGCAAAAACAATCTGGAAAATATACCAGTTCTTTGACTTAGACAACCTGCCTAAGTCTAAATAGACAGAAATTGAGGCAAGGACTGGCTTCCAGAGGGACCTGACAGGCCTGAGAGCTGGCCCTGTGGGAGCCTCATGAAGTTCAACAAGGCCAAGTGCAAGATCCTGCACCGGGGCCGGGGCAAACCCAAACACAAATACAAGGCTGGATGGAGAATGGAGCGAGCGCAGCTCTAGGGAGAAGGACTTGGGGGTGTTGGTGTACAGGAGGCTGGACATGAGCTGGCAATGTGTGTTTGCGGCCCAGAAAGTCAACCATATCCTGGACTGCACCAAAAGTGTGGCTCTTGTGGAGTCGTGGAATGGTGCATCCAGCTCTGGGGTCCCCAGCAAAACAAGGACATGGACCTGCTGGAGCAAGTCCGGAGGATGGTCCCAAATATGATCAGAGCCCTGGAGCACCTCCGCTATGAGGACAGACTGGGAGAGCTGGGGCTGTTCAACCTGGAGAAGAAAGGCTTCAGGGAGACCTTAGAGCACCTTCCAGTACCTAAAGGGGCTCTTAAAGAGCTGGAGAGGTTCTTTGGACAAGGTCGTGTGGTAACAGAACAAGGGGAAATGGCTTCTAAATGAAAGAGGGAAAATTAAAATTAGTCATTAGGGAGAATCTCTTTGCTGCGAGGGTGGTGAGGCCCTGGCACAGGCTGCCCAGAGAAGCTGTGGCTGCCCCATCCCTGGGAGAGTCCAAGGCCAGGCTGGATGGAGCTCTGAGTGACCTGGTCTGGTGGAAGGTGTCCCTGCCCACAGCAGGGCATGGAACAAGATGGTCCTTAAGGGCCCTTCCAGCTTAGACCATTATTAGGATTTTATGATCAGTATTTGTGCATGACCTTAAACTCCTCCTAATGGGTGATTCTTGTAAAAACTACCTGCTGAACCTTCTTCATTTGAAATAGATTCTTTTCAGAGGAGATCAATTAGAAGACAAAATCAGGAATATACAGTTTCTTTGAAAGCCAGCCCTTAGGTTATGCTAGTTGAAATATTTCGGAACGTTTCTTAAAGTTGCATTATTTTTTAAAATGTTCACAATTTTTGCTACTGTGAAATTTTCTAAGATTAATTCATAACAAAAATTATAATCACCTCACTGGGATCCCTTGGGACTGTTATAAAAGCTTTTAAGCAGATTTTTTTGCTAAAAAGAATTATGGAAACCTTCTGCACCCATTTCAGAATTTACATTATATATGACCTATAAAAATACAATCTCATTCTCATTTTTTTCTTATTTCTGCAGCAAAAAGGAACAGAAAATGTGGTATTAAATGTACTACTCAGCCTTAAAGTTTGAGTAAACTACTTACTTGAATTTTTGCATTATCTCTTGACAAATACCATACAGAATGGACAGGCAAAAACAGAGGCAGCATTTTGAAGAATTTGTTCGCTGCCATTTGCAGACTGCAATTTCAGAGCAAATGGAATTCATTTGTATCTCTTTTGCATTAATAAAAACTGATGTATTTAAAGTGCAATAACTTTCGTAGAATTTCATATGGTAATTTCACTAATCTGGAACAAACAGACTGGAAGACACATTTTTTCATTACAACATGTGGTTTCCAGAAACAATAACTTTATCTGAAAAAATTAATAGGTTTAAAATGGTCCTGTAGTTATATAAAGAAAACAATCCCAAATTTTTAGTTACAAATTGCTTTCTAAATATGTTTCTGACCTGAGATTCATGGTCCTGAGCAAAGGTGCATCGTAATTAGATTTTCTCTATCAAAGGAAAATTACTGTATTTATAATAAATTGTGCCTTTCTATAATGTGCCACTAACACAAAACCATCCACAACATATTCTGCTTTCTTATTCAATTTTTTTTTATAAGACTACCCAGAGTCCATGACAAGAAACATATATATGCAATTCAGTAACATTTTATAAGTTTTGTACAAAAATGGTTTAACCAGATAGAGTGCAAAATTTGACCTGTATTGCATAAAGCATTTATCCAATGCTTTGCCAAAGTTTTGAATACATTTTGTTTCGGGCAACATCTTTCAACCTTTTGACTTCCTTCTCTTGTTTTCTAGAGGAGATGAAAGTCCATGAGTAACAAATTGAGACCTACCATGAATGGGTTTGCTTTCAGCCAGTCACCTTTAGGAAACTGCCCTAAGCCAGTGGTGTAAGTATGAAAACACTCTTAGGGTATTGCAACAACACAAACATTTCTAGTTACATCTAGATTTCAGAGCTATCTTCTGCAATACACCTTCTACCTGGAAAACACTGTTCTTAACATTTTTAAGGAGAACAGAGACTGAATTCCTCAATTTCAGGGTATAGAACAGTTGAGGTGCTTGCCTGAGGCTGATCCCAGAACCTGCATTTTTAAACGTGTGTTCCTGCACTGCCAGATTAACTAGCTGTCAGGCATGAACTGCAGAGCAGATTGGACCATCTGTGAGGGAATATGACAAGAAAGATTTCTATCCAATAGTTTGAATTCTTTCTCTGCAGGAAATTTCAGTACAAGATGCTAAATGGAATTTGGAAATTAAAAAGAAATTTATAATAATTTTGAAGCTATGATTAGAACACAGAAAAGCAAGGAATACAGAGTAGTTCATGGAACTATTAAATCTCCATGGAAAGGCCAACTGCCTGCCTCTGTGCTCATCCTAAGGGTGGTGTGAGGGCACTGAAGGCCTGTGGTGGCTGCCCAGGATTTCATGCCACAGTGTAGAGTGAAGAACACACACAGATAAAGAGGTACAGGTCCATGATGCTGCAGCCAGTGTGGACTTTGTAAGGTTTGCATCCCATGGATGAGACCCTTGCAATGGCACTGCTCTTCTCCATAGTAAATGCATTTTAGACTCCTTACTTATTCCCCAATCACCACAAACAAATGAGTTAACTTGAAAACGCACAAAACTCTCACCTGTGCTCTGCCCTGCAAGTTATTCAACAAATAACATGCCACATGTTAAGGTTTTGGAACATTCAACCTGGAATAAACATGCATGAAAGAAACTTGAGAAGCTGGTTTTCACAGTAAATTTTGAATGTGTTTGCAATGCATGTTATGGTCAGAGTCACTGTCATGTTTGCTTCCTTCTCCTCTTTTGTTTCCCAAGCATGTTACTAAAAGATGAACTTTACCATCATTTTATTTGAGTGGATCTGTGGCAACTCTCTTGGTCATTGACTTTGTTACTCCCACAGTGCTCATCCAGTCCCTCAGCACTTAGTGGCTCAGCCCTTTGCTCAGCTTCCTCCTCCAAGTAAAAGCACTTCTCAAGCACTTTGGTGAACCACAGCTACTCAAAAGCCACAAGCACAAACTGGTCATTTGGCAGAGGATATTATTCTTACCCACCTGACATAATTGGCCTGTCTCAATTAGCACTTATGCGTGCAGCATATGCTCCAGGGCTTGTTTGCAGCGCACTTGGCTGCAGTAAGTGTGACTCCCAGATGGAGAACTAGCTTTGTCTTATCCATGTTGCCACCCATAAAATGTTTCCACACACAAATGAAGGAACACAGCTAGGAAAAAAAAGAAAGCGGAGCTAGAGAAAACACCGTGATGGGGTTTCTTTTTAATTATATGCCTGCTTTTTTGGCTCATTCCACAATGCTAAAAATGAATACCACAGATGGAGGGTGGGTGTTAAAGGCCCACTGAATACTGAGTTTTACTAATCTGTTATAACAGGAAACATCTGTGCTAAATGCAGTGTTTAGTAGCTCTTCCCATTTCAGCTGTGGAACATCAGTATTTACAGGATACTACCAAGAAATTGTTTGAACTCATGGTCACAGTCACTTCAAATCTAATACTGACTGATTTGTTTCTGTGAATCATTTCAACAACTACGGACTTTGGAATAACAATGTACTTAATCAATCATCCTATGGTTTATCCAGACATCAAAGATTTGCAGTTCCAGAACTAACAGAGAAACAATTTATTTAAATTCTTTCTAGTAGGCTACATTCATTTCTATTTATGTGAATGAAGTCAACAATTCTTTTACCAATCTGTAACATTTTCAGGCAGTTTTTCAGACCAGATTTTCAGAAAGTTTGGAGAAGATTTTAAATGCATGTTTATCCTAACTGATGCTTAAAGTATTTAAGGCTTCTTCATCCCTCAAGTAAGCCAATTTTCTCTCCTATAATCTTCTCTAATCTTGTAGAAATGTAGGAACTGCCACAATACATCAGATCCAAGGATCTACCTACCCCAGCATCTAAGTTCTGCTAGGACTAGCAAGAACTATGTCAGGTCCTGGAACAAACGAAACATTTAGAGTCGATAATTAACCACCTCAAACAGCCTGCTCCCCCCACATCTACTCTGTATATATTAATCCTATTCTTCTTCCTTTGGCTTTCTTGTCTGTTTGTTCTCCCCTTTCCATAAAGACTCAATTTTAGTGACAGAAGCTCCACAGAGATGCAGGGTTTGCTCCTGTGAGCATGTTAAGTTCTAAGAGTCATCATCAATCAGCCCTTGAATGTTTAGTGTCTTTCAAGTTTCTTTACTTTGGCATGGTTCTCTGCCTTTTGTTTAAGTGCTTTCATGTGTATCCTCTTCAAACATGTTACCTACAAGAAGCCCTTCTTGCTGCCTTCTTTATCCATAAGAGCTATCAATCAGTATCTGAAACAAGTCTGCTTTCTATTTATTATTACAAATTCTCCCTCCTAAGTACGGTAGCTAGAAAGCAAGGGAGAGAGCACTGTTGGTTTTCCTCTGTATTCATCTGTTTCAGATGCACTTCTGTTTGATGCGAGGGAGGCAGCTTCAAAAGGCATTGCTCTTGTGTTGGTTTTGCTTAAAACCATAAAGCTCAAACCTCAGGGGAGAAGGAGGTTGGGCTGGATCTCAGTCTTCCAATGAGCTTTGTTGCACATGTTTGGCTGTTTCTTACACAGACCAATGAAGGGAAATGTCCTCAGCAGGCACACTGAGGTTTCCAAAAGCACATCTGCTCTTCGCAGTTACATCTATTGACTCTCCAGTGCTGATTTGTGCAAGGTTTTCTACATGTTACAGCTCTGTGTAAAAGCTGCTTTAGCAACAAAAAATTCAATGCAAACTTTTACAGGTCATCCCTGAAATAGGTCACTGACAGCAGCGAATATCCAAAACAAGACAGAATGCAGGTGGATAAAAGGTCTGCAGCTGCACTGCCCTTTCCAGCAGTGCATAATCATGCAGAAATTTAGCCTAAAGAAGAATAGAACTACTTGTAATGGGAGGCAGGGAGCAGGCCAGCTCCTCCCTATTTTGCAGCAGGAGTAATGTGCAAACACACAATATCCTACATGTAATGGAAAAGCATGGGCAGTCCAGAAGTATTGGGATTTGTTCTATTTTATTTGGTTCCTCAGAACTGATTTGGTCCACCAATTCTGTGCTTTTCTGATTTGTAAAGCTTTCAGAGACATACCCCACGTGAACACAGTGTTTCCATGAGAAAGACAGACCCAGAAGCCAAGAAACAGCAATCTTCTAAGGCAATTAAACAAGTAATGCTTTGTTACAAAAAGCTCTCTGCAAACATCGAAGTAAACAAACAAAAAATGCCTTTTTTTAAAGTTTGCAGTAGAAGCAGATGACCCACTTATTGTACAACTATATTTGTGCTTGGCAGTTGTATTTGGGTTCTCTTCTTCGTTTACAGCTGTTTATAATAAGAATTACTCAGTGCAGCACATTTAAAAAAATATTAAAAGGCACAAATATACAAAATCTGCTAAACTTGTGGGAAAACTTGAAATTGCAAGAATGCAATTCCTAGTCCCAACTGTGCTTCCAAGGAAAGTCAGATAATATTCTGGGTGATGAGTCATGGAAGAAGACTGCCTTATCAAGGGCTACAGAGTATGAAATGCATCTTGCAGGAGAAATTCATATTTCACAACACTATGCTCATGTAAATTAGTGGTTTTCTTTCATATCAGAAAACAAAGTTTGCTGATCAATTATTTAGTTTTGAATTTAATACTGAAAAGTCTGATGGCTCAATAGCTATTGGTGTAAAGGAAGTTTCAGACTCATGTGCAGCTGCTGTATGTTTGACATAGACCATGAATCTACACACAGAAGTCCATCTAAAAATGTCTCTTCAGAGTTATTTGATATTGAAAAATCCCAGAAAATATAAAACAGGCAGAATAAATTCTGGATTTAAAAACTGCATTAAAAATTCAACCACATAAAAATTTTCTTGCTCTATAACCTCAGATGTATTAGCATAACCATCACATGAATCTTTTTTCAGATGCTAGTGGGTTATTATAGGAACACAGGGCGGATCCTCAGCTGGTGAAAATCATTAGAGCTGCACAGAAGCCAATTTATGCTAGCTGAAGTTCTGGTCCATAAAATCTCTTCTAAACCTGAAAGAACATCTTGTACTACAATATTACTGGTCTTAAGGTGATTGAAAAGCATCTTGATGAACAGTGTGGTTTTAAGAAAAAAAGCAGGACTGTACGCCTGACAAATTTCTGCTCTGTGTTCCTTTATTTAACTTGATTAGAAAGATATATTCAAGCAAAAACTTGCATGATACAATGCATCATTAGTCACATGCTGCTTCCCAGTAGTGAAACCATCAATTTTGTTTTAGACGTGAATATGTGCAAGAGGTCTAACTGTAATTGGAACATTAGCCAAGAAGCAGATGGGGATTGTGATTGAGAGTCTACCTCCTGGGTATATGTTGTACAAGCAGCAGCTCAGCAGAAGAGAGAAGGTTATCAAGCCCCCTTACAGTATATGCAAACTTAATAAGCTACAAGTTTGGGGTTGGCCACTCTGTGTTTAAGAAAAGATTCTATTTCATGTAAAGTTGGCAAAGCAGTAGCCTCCATGCAATACAAAACATGTATTCTGTCTGTTTTGCAGAAGAGTGGTTTGGAATATCTATTTCTAAATTTAGAATCCAGATCACTACAGTAGGTATGAGTGATTTCAATGCGGAAAATGAAGTAATTGCAAATGCTGGGTGTTATGGAAAAGAGAGATCATATCTACAGAATAACACTTTTTTAAAATGGATCCTTTAAAGTTTAAGATTAACATATTTAACCATAACCATATTTAAACCTGAAATGTAAAGAACCTTATTTCAGACATTTCTTTAAGAATCAAGGTTTTTGCAAATACAAAAATATCCACTTTCCTTACCCAGAGCATGAGTGACAAACATATCCAATTCTAAAAAATAAATTTTCCACTCACTCTTGAAAGTAATATCAGGACACAGTATAGCTTGCATACTCCGGGTGTCATTTTCCTACATCAGCCTCCCAGCTTTCTTTATAGTCCCTGAGATGTCTGTTCCCTGATTTTCTAGTACCTGTGTTGTACGTTTTGTCACTGCCAGTGGTGCAGGGCTGCAGCAGAGCAGCCTTAGAGTTCATATGGCTCTGGCAGAGCCCTGGGAGTGTCCTAGGGGTATCAAGTTTCACCCAGGCACCATTCTTATGATCAACCAGTGGAATAAAATGAAGACTCAGAGCATCCTCGCTTTTCCAGAGGATTTGCTTTTTTCTGCAATGATTTTCACACTGAGTATTGCAGCTCCCACTCACTACATCTCATGCAGATTCAAATGTGGCTGAAAATTTTAGTAAGTGATGCAACATGCTGCCAGTAACTCTGAGTAGCTATTGCACAGCTGCTTCTGGTAAATACCTGGCTCCAGTTTTTCTATTCTCATAATGTGCCAAAGACTTTTTCTCGTTATGCTTTCTGCATCAGGGTAACTAATTCCTAAAACAATTTAGGTTATATATTCATAGAATATTATATATACAATAACAATACAAACAGCAATTAACCAATCTGAGAGAGAGCAGATCAAGCAAAGTAGTTATCAAGTGACCAGATAAACATGTTGAAAATGGCAAAGGTTATAATTTCAATATTTGGATTCACAGGAAAATTATTTACCAGGAGTTTCCTTTCTCTAATGATCATTACATTTACAGAAGATCCATTATTTTCTTTATGAGTGGATAATAAAGGTAATGGGAATTACTCATGTAAATCAAATGGAGAAGAAAAGAAAACACAAACCCACACTCTGAAAACACATTTTGTGACAATGCTGTAGAGGCCATTGGGAGCTGCCCTTCCTCTGGAACACAATCACATCTGCTCTCTGCAGACTAATGTGCCATAGCAGACAATTTTGTGCTACATAAACTCATCCTCAACATGCACTGTGAAACCTCTCATTCAAATGCTGTACAATTATTCCCACAATACTGCTTAGTGCTCTCACCATTATTGCTGATGTTCTGTGAACACTGGAAAGACAAATAAATATTAGCAATAACTGACACAGAATTGCCAAATGAAGTAAAACCTGCTGAAGGAAGGCAGGTTCCTCTACCTTTTCCCCCCAGTTTTTATGTTACCACTTTAAACAATCCTCGATAAGATGCTCATAATGTCATCCTTGTTTCCTACACAGGTTCTACAGTGAGAAATAAATGTAAACACTGATCCCTATAGACTTTATTTTCAGACAATCTCTTTGCAAAGCTCCAACAGCCAGTTCTGTCCCTGACAGATCTACCACCTTGTTCCAGAACAATTCCTGTCTCCAGAAAGTGGAGTTTGCAATCTTTCTCCTCTAAATGCTCTCTACTTTCTTGATTACTGTGGCTAGTGTCACCATTCAACCTGTCAATCAGATCTGTCATCTTCACATAATCTTCAGCCAACATTATTCTAAGTTCACTGCAAGGCTGTGCTAAATCACACCAGCAATTTTCAGCTATGTTAAATTCACTAAAATACAGCATTTCCTGTCCAGCATCAAAGCTGAAATTCTTGTCCAAGTTCTATCTTCTGTCTCCTTTTTTTGCTCACTGAAAATACTGCTGTGAACAATATTTGTCATTTATCAAGAGTAATTTTGATCCTATCACCTCATTTTCTGTGTTTCCTCTTTTTCTACATACTTTCACTCACACGCTAATCAATCAGTCTTGACAATGCTTCAGATGTTAGTGTGCCAAGATCACTGCCAGCTGTGGTGACTGGTATGACCTCAGAGATTGCTTGAGGGTTCTCTAGCTGTCTGCTGTGTCCTAAACTCACAGCTACTTGGGATGAGCCAGGAAAGAAAGTGATCTGCACTTTCATGCAGCATGCAGCAGTATGGAGCCCTCTCCACAAAGCATGATCTCATATGCCTAAACAATGCATCAAGCAAGACAGCACAACTTTCCTGCTGAGAATACTTCTTTTTTTGCCTAACATACCAGTTATAACATACTTGCTATAGTATATTGGTCGTACAAGACTTAGTCTTTAAAAAAGAGGAAACTGTTTTGTCTAGGACATTTTAAAATAGTTGTTGATTATTAAAACAATAGAAAAATTAAAAATTCCTCAGGCTGGGATGGTATGGTTATCATTTCATGTATTCTAGATTTAATAATTAAGATAAGAGGCTTCATAAAGAATCTGGGGTTCACTGAATACTCAAAATATACTTTTTTAAGTTTACGAGCTCTGTTTCAGTCATTTAGTTTGACACAGATCTAGAGCTCTTAAAAAATTGTCTCCATTTGCAATTACTAGCAGCAAATCCATAATAAACAAAGTTTAGCAAAGAATTTACACTATCACCTGTTCTTGTACATGAGGGATTTTAATGATCCAGAATGTAGGAGAAAGTTTACTGTGCCAGAGACCTATTTCTAAGGAAAATTCCACAATGGTGGCAAAGCATGTAAGTGAGGTATAGTACACCTATCTGGCTAATTATACACTAGCTCAGGTATGCAGGCAGCCACGGAGGTTTGCAGCATTAACCCACACAAACCGGCAATCCAGTGATTAGTGGAAATGCAGGCAGATTTGCAGCCCATGCCAAGGCCTGTGCTGCCATGGCGACATCCTAGCTGGCACTTTGCTCCTTTAAAATGAGCTAGAGCATGTCTCAACACCATTGACTGATGAGGGCAAACTGTGGTGCTGCAGACTGATGCCACCACGGCATGGAGGACAGCATGGTGTCCTGCTCATGTGTGACAACCAGCTGGGTGTAATCCTTGCTGACTAGCCAAGAGTACTTTTTGTCCTGTCACCTTTGCAATATGTACCTACTCATTGTTGCATTCATACACACAGTGCTGTAATTAAAATTCTGCTCTGATTTCCAGGATAAACCACACCATTTTAGTAGAAAGCTTTCATCTGAAATTACTCCTACATTTGCTACTTACACTTTCTTATGATTCTTTTACTGAAAGTAGAGACAGAGTTGGTTAATTGTGCTGTATTAGTAAATGTCTTATGTGTTAAAAATTGTTCATTTAATTTGAAAGGAAAGGTTTTGTGATTATCCAAAATCTGGTACTGACTGAAGCACTGAAATAAGAGAAGCGTTTAATATATATAAAATTTTGATGATTCCCTTGCTGGGAGTTACCTATGTTAATGAAATATTTAGATTAAACTTCATGTCTTGCCCTTATTTTGCAATATGTTCAGACCGAGATGTTGACCAGCTGCATTCAAGCTGGTTACCCTGGCCTTCAGCAGTATTTCAGAGAACAAATACCCTCAAGTCTGAGTTTAGAGCTGAGCACTGTTTAGCAAGGTAGCAGGATCCAGCTCCAAATTATTTCTGCCACAAGTGATATAAAATGAAAATGAAGAGGTTGGAAACAGGCAAATTCCAATTTCACTTCCATAAAAGGAAAACCCAGAGCAGGGGACAGAAGAAATCAAGGTTAATGATTAATGGGCAAAGAATTTCTTGCGAAGCATTGCTAATTCTTTCCTTTTCCCATCTCTTGGCAGAATTTAGCAGAACTCTCATTCAAAGAAAGAAAAAATGAAAAGTTTGCAACTTCTTTCATTTTTATTGCTTTCTTGTATCATCAACTCAGCAAATACATACGAAGGAAAGAAAAAAGGTAATATACTATCAAATATAAATAGTCATCATGAACTTTTAAAGAATGTTTATACTATAAAAATTTAGTAGTATTGACTGTCTGGTCATCAGCATGTTGTGTTTGGGTGCTATGTTCCTTAAAATATGGCATTTATACCTGTCTGTATGTATTGGAAAATGTCATTTTTCATAATTACAAAAAAATGTTTCCCAATGGAAACCCAGACATTTAGAGACTACAGAATTAAGGTAATCTGATTTTTAACAAAACTTCTGATGAAGCTGATTTTAAAATGTATTAATTTGAAAATATTCACTGAATTGATAATGTTATAATCTTCTCAGGCTGGAAGTATTCTGTACAACAGATTCAGTCTCCTACCATGAATCAAAATTTCCAGCTATCTGACAGTGTTTAAGCTTTCATTTTCTGAGTTGCCTAATGCAGAGTGCCTTTCATCCAAAGTGCATTAATATCTTTGAGTGAAAGAGATACACCTGCAGTTTGTTTTGTAGAGCAGTACTGCAAAGGGTCTTTATCATTGGCATGATTTTACAACCATTTTCTATGCATTTGTGACACTGCGTGTTATGTCAGTATCCGTGTGACTGTTGAGTAAGACAGTGCATCAAACAACTGCGTTTCTTAAAACCTCTCAGATGTGATTGACAAAGACAATTCCATGTTTGACTTCATTATTGACGTATACAAAGCAAGCATTAGTTTTCCTTATCTAACTGCATTTCTAATACCATGAGTCTGGAGAGGATAAATGTAGGTTTCTCCTTGGCTGGAAATAAAGCAAGCTACGCATATTCACAGAAGAATGGCCCCTTACAGCAGCTGTGTTTTGTATTTATGTTAATTAACATTAATTAACACAGAAACCATTTGCTATAAAAGTGCTTTATATGAAATAGGCATAGTGATTTCAATCTACAGGAGGCAGGACCACCTTTCTTTGATTCTGCATATTGAATTTCATCTTGGGCTTAACTTTGAACAATTTAAAATTATTGAATTGAAACACCATGAGAAATTGGCCTGGTTTACCAGACAACAAGGCCTACACATCCTTCACAGTCTCTGAACCTTAGAAAGCTATTTAGAAACCTTGACCAAATTCAGCATTTTTGAGAGAACCAAAAATCAGAGCACTAACTTTAGTTGGAGTCCTCCCACATCTTTGCTCAGATCTATTCAGATTCCACCGTGTGGTCAAAGTTTAGTTCACCATAGATACACAAGGCACAGAGAGGAAGTCACTGTCCCCCCGTTCTTTCCCAGTCACAGGTCCTACCTCGTGCAGCTCACATTCTCCTACCCCTACAACCTGTGGCACCATTTATAGCAAGGTCAGTCACTTCACTCTCTCCATCCCCCTTTCCCCTCATGACCCAGGGCTCCTGTATCATGGACTTCACTTGTTTGCTCATTGCTTCTGCAGTTTAAAACATTACTTGCAGGCCGCAAACAACAGGTCACATGTCATATTGGCACTGGCAGATATGGCCAGCTCATAGTACGGTGAGGCAAGAGACCCATTCAAGAAGCAGAGGAAGTTTATTTTTAAAAATGAAAAGAACTAGTGTATTTTCTTCCAGAGGCTACCCACAGCCTAACTAGATCTGCTACAGGGGGTAGTTACAAGGCTAAAGACCCTGGTATTCCACTCTGTTGAACTCAAACCCTAATCTCTTGTCAGTTTTAACTCAGTGTAATTCTAATTCCAACGGTCCATTTGTATTAACGTGTCTTTTGGCATCTTTCACTCCCTTGTCATCTTTCTCCAATCCAACCTCAGCCACACCAGCCTTGCCTAGAAGGTAATGAAATTCTCAGTTCTCAAAACCTTGCCTTATTTCTGTAACAATTCGACTTATCAGCAAAGTTCTGGTTGTTATGTGTATGTTGGCTGCACCTGGTAACCTCAGGGAGTCTCTTTCCTCATTTCTCTTCTCAATGAGGCAGATTCGTTTGCCGCAATGGCAGAAGCAAATGACAATAAGGCATTACCTCACACTAAGGAAGGGAATGAAGTTTTTAGCTCTACATAGGAGGCCTTTCAATGCTGTCAAGTGGAGACAGTTTTTAGTGAGCACTGTATCTATTTTACCTGGATACCCTTCTACCCCGGAGCTCTCTTGTTCTTACTTCAGCAGGAACTGCAGCGTAGAAAAGCACAACTATCAGGAGCTGCAAAGCCTCCTCAGGGATGAATGTCTGGTACATAATTCTAGCACAAGCAATTACCTATGAGAGAGCCATTCTCTAAAAGAACAATCACTGTGTAAAAGTCCTACTCATTCATTTGTACCCAGAAAATAAACAACTGCTTCAGGGGTTTTTTTGTATCATTGTATCCACCTACACAGTAAAAGAAATCACGTTACAAAATCAGAACTTACAGGAATTAAACTGCAGCAGGTAAATCAATTTAGGTACGTGTATGTATATATTTTTTGATCAAGTTATGTACAAAAATATATCTTTTAAGTTCTTATTTCATACTTAATTATGTAGAATAAGATGGAATGCATTACCGAGCAAAAACAACACCAAATTTAAAACACATACAGGGTTGGGTATTCTTAAAAAAACACAGACCGTTTCTGAAATGCCATGGTTTTCTTGTACATTTACATAGCAAGAAAGAAGTTTGGCATTTTTGGCAAACGTTCATTATCTAAAAGCAGCATCCCAGAATGAGAAATAAGCACCTAAAAATAACATCCCTGAAGCTGAGCCAAGATGATTCTTTCTACAAGTATGGGAAAAATATTTCAACATAAGCTCTTATTTATTTTGATTCTTCTCCTGTAAACATAAAACTAGGTGGGAATATTTTCCATTATTCCACTTCCCTGTGCATAATGGAGTTTTACAGTAGTTGACATGAAAATGCTGTTGAGCTAGCACTTCTTACTTGACAGTCTCACAGCTGGTAGTTGAGCTGCACCTTTTTTGCCCAAAGGAGAAGGTAACATCTTAGTTGTCATCCAGTTCTGCTGTGCTTTAAGTACTGCAGTGCTATCATCACCTTTGTATTATACGTAGGCCATAGAAATGGATTATACAAAAATCTGAATAACTGTTGTTTTCTTTATTCCCCAAGTGTATTAGAGATAAAAGATATGTTTGGTATAGAAAATATATATATCAAAGTCTATATAAAATTGCTCAACAAAACGCATTGGGTGGAGTATACCCTATCAGATCTGAAAAACTACCAAATTAATATTTTCTACCTGAAGCTGAAAAACTATAAGAAACACAAACCACATAGAAGATTCTAAAGCTATTTAAACTGTAGAAATAGAGAACTAAAGTTAGCCCATAGAAACAAGTCTAAAAACCACTAATCTTTCTTATTTACTTGAATGGAGTTATTGATCACCTCTGAAGCTGAAAGTCACATCACTTCTAGTTAGATCATTTAAACAGGGATTCAGCAGCTAAATTTATGACATACCAAAATAATGGTCCGAGAAGTCCTGGAATTTGAAAGTTCTGATGTTTTAGGGTACTAACCAGTTACACTAATGATCTATATTATGATATTATCAGAAAAGATTCTGCAAAATGAATTGCTGGCATTTTCTGACTGGCTGTGCTTAAGATTTACATGGCTTTCAGGAGTCTTAGAATTCTACCAAAATTTCGATAATCTAAACCAGTTACTTTTCCTTTTGTCATGTGGAAAAATCTACAAATATAATGTCAGACATAAATTTTCACTACAGGGTCCAAAATATAACCATAGTTTAACTGACAGAAGGCCCTTTGCTTTTCCCATGAAAAGAGACAATAACAGGAACTCAACTGACAAAGGAACTGTCCATGCATGAAACAACTTTCAATATTTCTCCTAAAGCAAATGACTGAACATTTTAATGAGGAGCTTAATTTCACCAGTGGATTGCAATTCATATGACTTGAGCATTACATTCTTCTGACTATTGCTGTCTGAATAGTGCTTGAACTCATGTGACACGAGAGAAACTTGAACAGACAGAACAGTTCTTGGTAATGTGGCACTGCAATCTATCTGCTTAACTGATTGTCTTCACTTTTCTCTTAAACCAGAGAAGGCTAGAGTTAGTTTCAATACATAGACATAGTTTTAATAGAAAATAAGTATCAGTAAAAACATACTGCATCCAGCTCTGGGATCCTCAGCACAGGGAAGATGGGGACCTGTTAAAGTGGGTCCAGAAGAGGTCACAAAGATAATCAGAGGGCTGGAGCACCCCTCCTGTGAAGACAGGCTGAGAGAGGTGGGGGTGTTTAGCCTGGAGAAGGCTCCAGGGAGACCTCATTGCAACCTTCCAGTACCTTAAGAGGGCTTATAAATTGGAGGGAGAGGGACTTTTTATATGGGCAGATAGTGACAGGACAAGGGGCAGTGGTTTTAAACTGAAAGAGGGTAATTTTACATTAGATAGTAGGAATAAATTCTTTACTCAGAGGGTGGTGAGGCACTGAAAGAGGATGCCTAGTTGAGGATGCCCGATCCCTGCAAGAGCTCAAGACCAGGTTGGATGGGGCCCTGAGCCTCCTGACCTTAGTGAGTCACATCCCTGAGCATGGCAGGAGGGTTGGAACTAGATCTTTAAGCTCGCTTCCAGCCCTAACTATTCTATGACTCATTATTAAAGAGAATATTTTTCTTTTCTTCTTATTTTGCAGTTCAGTCTAGGTTTATGTTGCACATTTCCTTTTGGAAGACCTAGTTATGCCAAATCCATGTGAAGCTTCAGGGTTATTAATAGGGTTGCATTGACAGCAGTGCAATAGTGATGAGGTAACTCCTGACACCATATGGTCCCCTTGGGTGGCCTTAGCACAGTGACCTTTTTTCCTATAAGTTAGATAGAGCTAAGAGTCTGTTTGCTGCAGCTATGTCAGACTCCTTACACAGAGGAATAGCTTGGCAGCAGGTGGATGGGCCAGCAGCCACTTCCAAGCAGCATGATTAAGATTTCCTGGCAACAGGAGCAATAACTGGCAAAAGAGACAGAAGGGACCATCTATCTGCACATGCCAAGACTGGGTGATAAAGTTCACTGCTTTGGCCATAGGCCAAATGTGAATTATGACTCTTGCAAAAAAAAAAAAAAAAAAAAGTTTAATGCTATGCTCCAAGTTACAATGACCTCTTTCACACTTTGTAGCCTTTCTTCTAGAAAAATATACCGGTTTTAAGGTTATATTACTATGGTAATTTTCTTGTTTGTTCCTTTTAATTTTAAAAAATTGTTTCAGTTGCTAATATTCTCAGAAAGGATTAACTGCATAGGATTGCACATCCTTCCACATATCCATTATAGTTAGCCAACAAAAGCTTTTGCTGGTGCTGAAATGCTTCTAAAACAAGATGGTTGTAGAAACAGGAGTTGTTGGCTGAAGATACAGAAATTCTCTGATTTGCTTGCCCAGTCCAGTAAAATCTATTTGAATCTTTTATCAATAATACTGTTTATATTTGGGCTCCTATTTGTCCTCCAGAATTCTTGGTGTTGCTCCAAGTGCAACAAATGAGATAAAAAAATCTAGAAATATTGAATATGAGGAAACAAGGTGTTTATACACATAATGCTCTCTGGAATTAAACCAGCATGTTCCAATCTGAAAATCCAAATTTTATGAGAGAAAACTTTAAACTTCTGCTATTTTGAAATATTTGATCCAAAAACCATTTTCTAAATTTGTATATTGCTTACAGAGGGAGGCACTGAATCATGGAGGAGATGATGACAGAGCAGGTCCAAGGACAAAAATAAAAACATACACATATGTTTGATTTTGCTTTGTGTCTGGAGTTGACAAACTGCCCTAAAATTCTGCTACACCAGTATGTTCTCCCATACCTTAATGCTAACTTTGTAAACCATTATATAGAAACACCGCTGAGAGGAAATCTTTCATTTTAAAATCTTGTCTATATTAGATCACTTGTGGCTCTACTTTATGCATCTCAGGCTCAAAATAATCTGTAGTGTCAGACTGAAGGATTTGATTTACTCTTTCAAGCACCACTCTTCTCCCTTTCAGCAACAGTGGGTCATAAGGAATGTTGGAGGACATCAATTAACGTTTGACTCCATGTTTGCCAATCTGCATTTCCAAAAGTCACTCAGATTAGAGGTTCTGTCAAACTGGAGTGGCAGTTGTGTGTATGTGTGTTCCTTACTAACAAATAAAAAAAGATTTTTAAAAAAATTGAAAAACTATCAATACACATTATGATTTATTTACCAGGCAAATCACCGTATAATTAATACACTGTCCCAGTAATTGTCATGTCTTCAGACTAAAACTTGTCCAGAATTTACAAATAATTAAATTTTATGGACTTTCTGTAAAAAAAAAAAAAATTAGAAAATTTTATTCATTATTGAAGAGGCTAGCAATTGGGTTTGTTCTATTTCTCTTTATTTTTTTTTTGTGTTGTAGGAAAATAGTACTGCTAGTTTTGATATTTATGTTACTTGTACTTTTGACTTAGGATGACACTACCAAGGCCTTCAAGGTTTGCTTTTTAGGGTCTGATACTAGGAAGGGAAGGGACATGGAAGAAACTCTGATTTCTTTTTAAGGAGGAAATGTTTGGGCAATTGTTATTCACTACCCAAAAAAGAAGGTAGATATTATCCAGGTAATGCTTTCACCAGAGAGCTTACAATCTTCCAAAAAATTTTTTTAGAAGTGTAACTATTTGTAAGAACGCTGGATAGTATTTAAAACCCTTATCATTATTTTCAGAAAGACATGAAAGCTACTGCATTTCTGAAACTGATTATTATTTACTGAAGCAGACTACTACTTCCAGTGACTGAATTGGGAGGAAGAAGTAATAATCTGAATTAGCAGTGCTTTTACAACATGTGGAAATGGCTTAACCTCCAGTTTATTGGACCAGATCTGTGCTCTGTAAACCATTAATCTTTCTTATTGAATTAGATTATGTAAAAATGCCCCAAAAGCTTCTAGAGGTATTGAATCAAGTCCTTAGTATCTACTTGAACTCCTTTTTAACGTCTCATCCTAGACTCCAGTCCCTACTAATGCTTCAATATCACTCTTCTGTGATTCACTAGAGGCAGCACCTTTATGACCTTTCAAATACTGAACAATTTCATAACTGATCCTGACTAAAATAGCTTGTCTATGACAACATATAAATTGCCACCTACACCCCAGTGCTTAGCTAAACTACCAGGAAACCTGACAGCCCTAATTACATTTAATGTGTTTATGCAAATGAGAGTAAGCTGGATGAAGCATGACCCAGAGCAGAGGTTCACCCTCAAGAACAAGACTTTCACAGACTATATCTGTGCAGGATTCCCCAAATCTGCTTTTCAAGTTAAGGACCAACTGCAACCAGGAGACAAATGGAGTCTTCTCTGACACTTGAAAGTAACTCCAAAGCAGTTTTTGCGTTTTCAAGAAATAGAGAAAATGGAGGGAACTGTGACTAGCTACAGTCACAGAATTTTCTGGCCTGCTCTTCTCTCAGCACAGAAATGAGCAAAGCAGACTGTAGAATTAGAGTCTAGATGTAAAAGAAAGAAAGAAGGAAACAGAATATTCAAATTAAAAAAACTCAGCTACCAGCACAAAGCATTAGTGAGTGGATCTCTGCAGAGCTAGAAATTACACAGAAAGCCAGTTGGAACATCACCAGAAAATCTACCATGCTCTCTATCCATCATGTTTACCTTCTGCTTACCTGGGAATAGAAATTAGAGCTTGTTATTTTCATTGGGAACAGTTTTTTGTCAGGAACATCATAAATCGTTGTTTTCATGAAACAGTCATGAAAGCTGAGGTACTAACAAGGTGCTTTTATCAGAAATTCTTGTCCACAGCATACCCAATAAAGCTCTAAAAAAGGTCCTACACAAAACATTTCAGTGTGCAGTGCTGAAGTTACTCTTGTGGTTTTCATGGACCACTACAATGCAACTCAGCCATCTTTAGTCCAGCTGGGCAGTGAGTGCCTCATCCTCCCCAGGCTCCAAGGCTGACTGCAGTGCCCTGCAATGGAGCAGTGAGAGCAGCTGGGCCTTCGCTGCCTTCACCACAAAGATTATCCCCTGGTTCCAGCTGACCTGTACTTACTGCTCTCTGGGGCACACCAAGGTCAGTAGAGAAAAAAGAAACACTGAAAGCATTCCTCTAGTCAATAAGGCAACAGCACCTCAAACACAGTCAAATACACAGAGAATGTGTGCTAAGCATGAGATTTTGCTTACTACGCTTCTGCCTCCCTTCTGCAGCAGGACAGTAGTGTGTCCCACAGAACATGGCGAGGTTTCCACATGTTTCCTAGGGCACAGATACCTTTAGGATTCACTCTTTCCAAAAACTTAATGAGCCTTTCCCTTCTGCCAGAACACTACCTCCATCCCAAGAGCAATCTCCGCACTGTTTCCTGGAGAGAGGGGTTCAGCATGGTACTGATAAAGGCCATTAAATAGCCTTAGATTCTTTTCACATGTTCTGTGACCATAATGTGATCTTTTACTTTAATTAATTTTAAGGAACTGTAACTTTTGTAAGAAACTTCAGCCAAGAAATATGTCCCTCAGCACCTTCTGGCTTGGTAGTGTCAGTGTCACCAGAAAGAATGCAATGGAGATTCAGAACTGGATCAAACGTATAGTCTTTGATCCTGCTCCCAGAGGAGACACTTGTGCTGCTTACTATTTTAATCTCCCTAGATAGCTCACAGTAAGTGGCAATGGGAAGGGCTGTTGAATACATTGTGTCGTAGCTGGAATTTTAGGTAGCAGAAACTGGCACAACTACCACAGAGATTCTTAGAGAATGAAAAATAAAAGCACGAGTATGATGTATTATTGCATCCAAGAGGAATCTTTGCACATTCCTTCTCCCAAACCCATCTCAGAAATTTTAGTAAATTCATAGAATTTACACTTGGATTTGGATTGCTCTTATGATTCCATGTCCCTTTCTATCTTTCTATTCTAGGTTATAAAGATTGTATATATTCATTTAAAATGTTCAACTTTACAAAACATTAAGTGATAACTGCTTGGCCTTAAGATGTCTCTTGCTATGCATTTAACTGAAATGTTACTCCCCTGAATACCATCAAAGAGCTGATATTTATGGGCCTACAAAAATATTTAGGTTATTAGTTATTTTCCATCTATGAAGTATCAATGCTAGTTCTTAAAGTGGCTTTAAAAGAAAGTCACTTTGAATACTTTGAATATGATAATCCTGATGTGCAGAAGGGAACCAAATTCTCAGACATCTGCTCAGGGCTTGGGTACTCTGCGCTGAGAAGGATTTCTGACAACACAGGCATCAGAGCAGCATTTGGCACTCTGCAACCCCAGCATTTCATTGCTTCTGATCTCCATTTTAGACATTCTGGAGTTCAGAGTAATCCAAACAAATGAATCTTGGGTCTTTAACTGCTGATTGAAGGATCTTTTACAGTTCCCCTGCAATCTACTTTAAGTCACAATTCAGCTACTGGCTACCTGCATTTCTGTTTTTCAAAGTAAACACAGCCTCATAACTTAACTACAGAACACTCTGGATCCCTAGAATTTCCAGTTGGAAGACTGCTTGGTTCAGATATCCCTTCATTTCATTAAATATAGTAGCTTATGCCAAGGATTTTCTGTGAGCTGACACTGACATCTACATCGATTGTATATTTGCACTCTGGGGTGGTGTGGGTAGCTGGAAAACAGTAAACCAATACTTTCCCTCTTGCTGTGCAGCAAGCTAGTCCCTCAATACAAAACTGTGCTCCTGAGTGAGCTTAATTAACCATAATGAGGCAATCAAATGTGAATATTCTTTGCTCTTTGATTTCTAGGATGCTCTTTAACAATGTAACCAAAATGACACTAAAGATATTCTGCACCTGTGCAGCTCTGGGGAAAAGCAAGGCCGCAAATACTTGGGGTTTTCTGCTTTGTGCTTCACCAGAGTGCAGTGATGGCAGACATCTTAATGTAAAGGGAAGGACTGGAGTTCAATTCACACTTGGTGACATTAACAATTTAAGCAGCCCTTCCCCCTGGCCAATGCTGCAGGTACTTCATAAGGCTCCCCACCGTGCCAGTACAGCTCCTTGGAGTCATACCATGATTCTACAATTTTTCTTGTAGCCAATCAGCTTGGAAGCTGATCCAGTTGAAAAACAATTCTATTTTTTCCCTTGGTCATCCTACCTTTTAGCTGGAAAAGCTCCCTGATCTTGTTCACTCTGCAACTAAGTGAGCAGCTGTGCTGGGCAATGATGGGACTGCAGGAGGTCAGGAGTGGGTGGGTGGCAGCAAGATAGAGAAGTCTGCTTAGAGTTGCCTGGGCAGTACTGAAGCCAAATGTCTAATAAGGAAGTAAATACTGAGTCACATATTTTTTTAACTTTTAATTTTTATTCTCTATTTTAAAAAATAGAGAAGTTTTATTCTCTATTAAAAAAACCCAAACTTTGATTCTCTATTTTAAAAAATAAACCCTGCTACTTTACCAGGGTTTCCATCATCCAATTAAGCCTCTATTAGTATTTTAAAGACCCTTTCCTCTCCTCTAATTTGATTGATTTTCAAAAATCACTTTAGCAAAAGAGGGCAAAGTCAGGAAAAACGCTAATTTATCATTCCAGCTCATAAAGTATTGTAATTCCTTTTTCTGGCTACTGTTAATAATATTTATATTGGAAAGGTCTAGGGTAATACCCTTGAAAATACAATTGTTTTCTGCACCACCAGCAACCTATTATCCAGATGAAATAAAAACTTCATACTTTGGAGCTTTTTGTGTACTTGCTCAAATTACAGTTTGCATTTTCCTCAGACTCCCCATACACATTTCAGCAGAGTAACCACAGAAAAAGTACCAAAATTTGAGAGACAAGGTTTTATTTTGAATAATCCAATTCCTAATCTAATGCTTTCCTATTACTATTTCTAGTTTTAACAAGGCTATTTAGCCTACAAGAGAAATCCCTTTAATAATGGAATTCTGGTGTAGTATTTTTGGGAGATCTCTTTGCCTTTTTTCCTCTTGATTCCCCAACACCACCCACTTCTTTTGCATTCACACACAAGCACCCACTTAGTAATTGTGTGTAATCACTAAACACAGAAACATGTAGGCATGAGCGTCCCTAATCAGACGTACACAGAAACAAAATCTCTATCCTTCAAGGACAGGGCAATTTCTGTCAGGCATTTTAAAGCCAAGGCAGGTCATTGAAGTTATTATTAGCACTAATTAGCAGTCCCACAAGCTGTTGAATTCTTCACCTGCAGCCAAAGGGCACTCAATATGGTGCAGAATTTGCTAACATCTTTGAAAGAATCAGAGAACTCGCTCCTCTTTAGAAACAGGGGACTGCTCTATTGCATGTGAATAGGCCTTTGATAAAATTATCTACAGAAGCAAATGATCTACAGAAGCAGAGATACGACGAAACTGTTCCAAAACAAAGGAATTCTACAAACGTTTAAACAGACTTTTAGTCAGAAAAGGAAGACATCTGCTCTTACTTAATATAGTGGTGCTATATTTTACCTTTCTACCAGGTTACAGACAATTCATACCTCACCTCAGTTACAGTGCGGTTCTTTCAAGTTAGTATTTTATGTGGGACTTAAAGACAAGTCTGTATGAAAACTGCATTTTTCCCCTTTTGAACAGCCTCCCTTGAGAATTAGAGAGATTTGAACTGAATCACTGAGCTCCAAATACAACACTGATCCTAATTGTGACAGTGGCTAGGAAGTGATGAAAGCCCAGTGAGCCATCACTTTTGTACGTTAGGCACATTTCTAACAAAGTGTCATAACAGGGAAGCCTGGCAATAGCTCTCATTAGTCAAAAGTTGAAGGATTTATTTGAAAGAGAAGAGAAAGAAATGTGTTAAAATCAGCTATTTTGGGTCCACGAGATGATTGACAGTGTGACCTTTAGAGATAAATTTTCTACAAAGAGTAAGCAAAATTGTATCAGGAGTCAAAAGAATACCATATCATCCAAAATAAAACTAGCAAATATTTTTTATAGAATTTACTATGTGTGAACCACACACCTAAAGAATTCAAAACAAGTCCAAAACCAAGTGTCTGTCCTCTATGGCAAGAAGCTGGAAACAACTGGAAGCCTTAAAAGACAATAAGCAAGATGTGTCTCCAACTACCATTCCTTGCAAAGTGAAAAGCAGAGTGTGAGAAACACAAAACAAACACTGCTTTAAAAAAATCCAAGGCCTGGGTCAGTGCAGACAGACAAGTGGCACCTCTTCAAAAGCTGGACGTGCAACCCACCAGCTGAAAGCTGACAACATCACCTAAATTGGGGGCTGCCTGTGTCACTCCGAGCTGTGTTCAACTTTGTGTCTGTCACAGAGGCTGCAGCTTCACCACCAGCTCCACTTGGGAATGCACTCTCCCATTTTCATATAGCCAAATGTCAACTCACAGAGCTGGCAGTGAGGCCCTAGGATATGCATCAGTCCCTCCCATGTGGCACAACACATCAGCTTTGTGGCTGCAATGGTCAGCAGCCCCTTTTGATTTTATACCATCCTTAAAGTAGCACTCAATATTTTAAAGAACAGCTCCACAGCTCTGAAGCACCAGTAACATTAATGGTCACGATTTTAGCGTGATCAATATTATTACCTCTGCTTTAAATTAGACACCTAAAACCCCCGAGCCTCTAGGTACTATGACAGTATTCAGTGTCAGGACTGGAATCCTTCTTTTTAGCTTCCTGGTCCCATTCTCGAATGATTTTCTTTGTCACACTGAAGACAACAATATATGTCCTCTAAAACTAATGCACAAATAGCATCAAAATTCTGGCCTGCACTCGCCCAGTGATAATACCATTATGAAGATGAATCAAGGTCACTGCTTTTTTATTTGTGTTATCCACGTTTCAAAAAGGAAATGCCACAAACCAAGATGTGGCACTTGCTGACAATGGAGTCTCTGTCATTTTTTGTCATTTTCAACAATGCATTTGTAGCATTTTCATTATTTAGACACTTGATTTCCTGACTCCAGGGCACAGCTACAAAGTGTATTTCTGGGAATGCACAAATGACATGATCTATTTCTTCTAGTATCATGCCAGCAGCTGAAGGGTGAAATAATTGCCTGGAACTTGTTTCATTCTGCTAAACTAATTTGTATAATGGAAATTCTGGAACTAAATTCCTGGACATCTAACTAAAATCAGGCCTTTTAAACACTATGACAGAAATTAATATCAAATGTATCAGGACCACTTTCCCTCATAGGGACAAACCTCTCCACAGAAACAAGCACTACTAACTCATAATTAACGCTCAGAAAGGAAAAGAGAAAAATTTGAAAAATAACTCATTCTAACCCAGCTGGCTCATTGTCAAATCATTTATACGGTTACAAAGTTAAGTAAAGGTTGCCAAGCACTGACACTATAACAGGGTCATGGGATTCCTTAGGTGTATACATGTAGAGATTCTGTTCGCCAAATAACCAGGAGCTGGATACATTCAAAGGATGAGGGCAGTGCTTATTTTAGGGGACATTATATATGGTTTCCAGCTTGTTTCAACAAAAAAATTACGCAAAATTAGAGAACTGAAAACAAATATCTCTCTTTTTGTTGTTGTGACCTAAGGGATTGTGATTCTGGTATCTCGGGACTAGAAGGCACGTGTACCACCCTGCTCACTGAAGAACTTGAAAATTAAAATAATCAAATGTACAATGCATATTTATAAGCAAACAAGCTCAGCTAAGTTGTGTATGAGCTTGGTAAGTGTTTCACTCACAATTGCACTTATTAAGGATTATTCACTTCAAATCACTTTCACTAAATTAAGAGAGCCATGTTTTGCTGTTTTATCTTTGAACTTTTTCTGTACCTTTTAGCATATATCAACTCAAATGTTTAAGACGTTAAATATACTTTAGTACAACAGCTGTTATCTCAGAGGAGGAATGTGACCCTATAAGAATCTGCTTTGGCACACTTTGGTGATCACCTGACATTTCCAGGCAGCCAGTACATCTCCTGGTGAACTGGGAGGGTCAGCATAGTAAAGGCCACAGGAAAACCCAGGGGATTATAAATCACATTGAGAACAAACAATTAAAGCATTTCAGACTTTGCTTTTCACACCTAATCTCTAATGTCAAGATACATAACCACCTTGTCTTCTTTATCACCTATGCAAAATTGAGGAAAACAATGCTGAGGTAGCCATGTTTAAAAAAATGCTTTAAAATCTCTCTCCCGTATCAGAAGAATATAATCTTAACTTCTCTTAGTGAAGTTTTCTGTTAGAAAAATCACGTTTCCCTTTCAATTAGCGTTGATACATATTGTAATCTACTGTGCATAAGTTACATATGAGTCTCTGCACAAATTAATGACACTGATCATTATCCACCCATCATGGAATAAGATGGTAAGGAGGATTCTAAAGGGCAAGAATTGTTTGCGGTTTCCACTATTGCTAATCCCAAATGTTCCAATTCCTTACTTTTCGAATGAAAAATAATGGTTCCCTACGATCACGTTCAGTTTCCCAATTAGGAGTTTTACAAACACAAAATGCTTGATAAATTATAACAATCTTTTCTTAACAAGGTATCTTTCCACAGTCAGGACAAAAGTGTTCAAGAGCAGCAGATAAAATGTTACATAACAGCCTAAATTCATCATTCTTATGTGACTGCTCCGGTTTTCTAGATCTGCTGTAGCCCAGTAATTTTTGGCAGTTTGCTCCATTCCATAAAAATCACACGTAATCCAAACTTCAGTGACTTCACCATTTCTATCAAGTTTGTTCCTACAAAGGAAACAATCTCATCAGAGGAAGGAGACAAAATGAGATTTGTTCAAGAGATTTAAATTAAATTTAGGTGTTAGGGGCATTTCCCACAGTCTCCAGTCCTGACCACTAAGTCAGAAAGTAGAGAGACAATTCTTAAACATATTAGTACATGAAGATTAAGCTCCTGAAATCAAGCTATGCTCTTGACATCCCAACCAAGTTCTTAAATGATGCAATTCCCTGAGAAGTTTCTTGCCTTGTGAAGTAGTCAGATAAAATATTCATGTTCTCAAATAGATGTGCAAATAAAAAATAAGTAAAGGCAGGCTGTCAGTGCTGCTTGCAATACAGTAGCAAAATATGAATGAAAGTAATAGAAAATGGCATGCCAACAAGGGAATTTGAAAGAAATGAAAGAGATTTATTTCCTTCTTGTTTTTTACTTCTTCACTGGGTTTAAAACTAATTTTTATTAAATATCTCGCTTGGGGCTGAAAACAAATTCCACAAAAATGATAAGCAAGAAAAAGGCTCCAACATTCAATTAATTTAAAAAAGCATTTTCTTTCTGCTTTGGAGCACACTCCAGTGCAGTATTGTGACCAAATATGAAGACAGAACAAGAAATTTCATATTTAATCTATGATCTCAGCTTCCAAGAGAGTATGAATTTAAATACTGAAAGGATACGGTGTATAAGAAAAACAGCAGAAGTGTGGTTTTTTCAATCTATTATTTCTTCTTTAAAATATTTTGTATTTGCTCCACCTACTATTTCTTCTTCACTAGCAGCTATTAATCTTTAAGTAGATTATAATTACATCATTCATGACATGTAGATCATATCTACTACAAGACATCCTACCGTGCAGTAAGAGCGGGTCTGAGCAGTGAGACATTTGGTGTTAAACACCAGAGTGAGCCCAGAGAGGCCTCTGTGGGAGGGCAGTGCTGGCGATCTGCACTGGTTCTAGTCTCGCTCTGGGGATGAGGATCCATGAGAAGCTGGAGCACATTAGCTCCACTCCAAAAGCACAAGCTTTGCTGTGGATTATGTTCCAAGGAGCATGCTTTGTGTGCCCCAGATCACCCCCCAATACAAACCACAGCAAGGCGAGATCAGGGGGGTGCTTTAAAAGTGCACTCCTGGCGAGTTCAGTTCTCCTGGTGCTGAACAAAAACATTTCAGAGCTGCATCTTACTTGTACTTCCATTTAAGCAAAATGTCTCAGTTCTCCTCTCATGACACAGACAAACTGTTTGCCCAGGCACTTTCTCTTATCTTCTAATTGGCTTGGGAACTTCAGAATAAGGCTTATCTTTCCAATTATGAGGAATTAGTAAATCATGGGTCTTGGAATGGAAATTGAAATAATATAATTAAATTCAGATAATAATTTTATTTCCAGATACATTTTCATTCAAAAGCAACTTTAAAAGGTCTTGTTACTAAGATGAATGGCTAACAGCCAGGCTGAGAGGCTGATTAGGACTTCCATTTTTAAAATTATGATCTATCAAATCTACATAATTTTGTTCTTTTTTAAAATGTTGTTAACAATGTTTAAACAAATTTTACACTGTGACTGAAATATATAACAAACAGCAAGAAATTGGATACAATACTTTACAATCACACAGCACTGTGAGATTTTGTGAGAAATTATCATTAACAGAAAAACCTTTCTTTTCCTAACAATAATCTGTATCATTTTTTTCCTTTTTTCTTTCCCTTGGTGGTATGTCTGGAAAAAATCTTATAAAGAATGCCCTCCATCTCCTTGAAGGTAAATTTTTGCTTGAGGAAATGTAGCATTAGCTCAGAACCAGAGCTCTCACAAAACTGAATGGTTTCACACTGACTCCATCTCTTTGCTACTCCTTGTTCCCACAGTGTCCCTGCAGCAGGCACAGCTCCCATTGCAGCTTGCATTGCAAACCCCTCCCTGCTCTGAGCCACAAACCAGCCAAGAGATTCCTGTGAGCCACCCCCACTGATGGATGCGCTTTTCTTTCCAGGGAGGCTACTTGTGACACTTCTGATTTAAAAAAACCACCACCACCAAAAAACAACAACAAAGACGAGATGGGAGGAGATAAAAGCTGCACATTAATAATGAGATCACTTGGTTGCTGCTGGCAGACAGCTCTGTGCCTGCTTCCTGCCACACAGGCTCTCTCCTATCATTGCCTCTCATTACAGGTCTAGAGAACACCTGGTGTCAAAGAAAGAATGAGACAAAGTCTCCACAGTGAGGACTTAGGCTCCTTTAAATAACTTTGAAACATGGACACATCCCTAAAAATCTATCTTTGATTTATTTTATAATGAGTTCAATTCTCCCCAAATCTATTTATAAATTCCTTCACCTTATGCACACTGAGTATCTTGCTAAAAACATTTTAGTTTTAGAAGATTCCTTTGCCTGACAATTTTGCAGACTCTACTCAACCAGTCTCCTGATAAATTCAAATTAAAAACTTGATAATTAAATACAGAGAAGTATTTCATCCTGTCATAAATGCTTGGCTGTCTGAAACATCAGAAGCTGTTGTAAAGAGACTGGTCTGACTCCATAGCAAAAAGGAAAAAAAAGATGTCAAGCCTGTCTGAGTTCAAGAAGCATTCAGACAATGCTCTCAGGCACATGGATTCTTAGACTCCATGATCCTGATGGGTCTCTTCCAACTCAGCATATTCCATGATTCTATGAAGCTTGTCTGCTTTAATTATTCTGTTGCAAGATAGCTTTTAGAGGAAGGCCTAGCCACCTAGGCAAATTTTAGGGATCCTCCATAAGGTTTGGTGCTTGAAGAGATGTTTATTCTCTCATTTTGCACTCCCATTGGCTCAGATTCCAGCTCTCTTGTTTCTTTGGCTAAGGTGTTCTTTTCCCCTCCACTGCAGAAATGATGGGCCTCAGCTAACAGTTCCTGTGCCATGTGTCAAATTGCCCCATGTACTAATATGTTTTATTCACAATTTTTAGAATTTGCAGTTAGATTAAGAGACAAACAGAACAAAACAAATAGAGAATCCTCAAAAAAACCTCATTTTCTGAGCAATAGTTTTATCAGAGATCCCATAAGTCACTTAAAGCTTGTCTCTGTCTCCAGATTTCGTATTTCTTTCTTCACAAGACACTTTGCCTTCCTTTTCAGTACAGTCTGCTCAGTCCTACTGAAAGTTAACTTTATATTCAAGCTGGCAAAAGGTCAGCTATTGCATCCTCTCTGAATACTGCTTTTATCTGACAGGTCTGTGAGTCAGCAACGTCTTTCTTAAATACTCACTTCTAGTATCACATGCACAACCACTACTGCCTCTTGTTCAAACGAATGATGTTCAGAGAACACGCACTGGGCACGTCTAGCCCCAAACTAATACAGCAGCAGCAGGATTTAAACTCATAAAGGCTCTTAAGCATATCTCAAAGCTACACTGACTTTTAATTTCTGCCTCCAGACAGAGTTATCTTTCCAAGCTGCACAGAGCAAAGCACAACACCAGTTAAGTCACAAGCCTCATAGGCGTGGGAAGAAGGGAGGCGGCCCAGGCCTGCTGCTGTAATGGAATCTGTGTTTGCACACCTACACCACATCTATTGTACATATAGAGTGTGCTGGAGTGTCCGGGCATGTTCCCTGCACGCTGGCCAAAGTCTCTGTTTGCTGACACATTCCCATCCTGCAGAGCCAAGGACAGGATGAAGAAAGCTGACTCAACTCTAATCTGCTGCCTGGGACGTTTAGGGCACTGCAGTGCCAGGGAGCAGCTCTCTACCCTAGGCTGAAATGTAAACTTCGTATGCTTTACTGCCAAACTGCATTCAACAGAACATAGCAGCTATCTGACTGAAGGAATAAAGGTATTAGTAGAAGCTTCTTTGGGCTGTGGCTGCTGCTGCCTCTGCCCTTCGGGATGATTTTGCACTGCAGACACACCATGGAACATGCTTTGTGTCCAGAAGAATATATGGTCCAAACAGAACCATAGCAAGATTATGACTCAAACAGTTTTTTGGTTTTATTAACAACCTATTAGAGAAAAAGAATGAGGACTCTATGAAGATTTTTTCATAGTTTTCCCCATTCAACTTCCATTCCAGACCCAGCAGGGACTGGCCTGGGGACACTTCTTTATTATAGAAGATAATAATATGTCTTTAAAAGATGATGAACCAACTATGGACTATACTGTTTCCACCTGGACTTCAGGATAGCAGAAATATAAATGGGTGATCAGAAATCAGCTGAAAACTTCTGACCTCATACAAGGATTGTTTCTTTCAAATTTGTCAGGGACAAATGAAAGTGGACTAGAAGTTCATTTTCTTATGGCATGTTTATAGTCCTTCTATTGTCTACTTCTCTTCTAGTAAGAAGGAATAATTTAATTCTGTCTAGAATTTGAAGAGAAATATTTAAATTATATTTCTTTTTGCTTCCACATATATTTCAGGCATATATTTCAGATTCAGAACATTTCATTATCTAAACTTGCCAGGAAAAGCTGAGCTCAGAGAACTCTATTGGGAAAAAGCAAATTATTGTGCATATGTGAAGGAAACAGAGACCATCCTGAAAATCACTGAATAGTCTCTAACAGATAAAGAACAATTAAAACTAAATTAAAAAGTCACAAATTTTTGACAAATTTAATGTTACTTCGTTTCCACTCAATCCTAGTTGGAACTGCAAACATACTGAAGCACTGTGAGAAATATTGCCCTGCCCTTGTAACCTCTCTCATGATTTCTGGGATGCTTCCATCATGTTCTGAAGTTCAGCCTGATATACCAGGAAATACACATAATAATACTTTGATGTGAAAATTACCAGTCAGTTAAATGTGGCAGGCTAGCAAAGTTCAGCTGACAAGGGTGGCTGAGGATCTCCCAGGATGGTTTTATAAAATGAACCACTCTGAGAGAGGTTGTATAAACAATTGCAAATCTTTTCTATTACCCAATTATTCTACTTGTCCTGAAGAGCTCTGTCCAGAGAGGGTGGTAGCTAAAAAACACATGTGGAGCAGACCCTGTCCCCAAAAATAAGCTTATACCTGTGTAAGAGTATTAGCTTTGGTAATAAAAGCCAAAAAAAACCCTACTTCCATTCCCAAAAAGCCCTTGTCCGGGATTAAGTAAATTGTAAAGCTCCTAATAAAAGAAGCAATAAAGATGAAAGACTAAGAAGAACTATGCTTAGGACAAAATGAACATCCATTTTAAGGAATAGTTTTCCCCATATTTCAACAAATGCAACCCCAAAGGTGGCTACAACACAGAGCACTACCTCAGCTCTATACAGCCTCACAGAAATTAGAATAAGCGCTGCATAAAGTTAAAATTCAGAATACTTAGAATATCAGCACTGTCATTACACAGAAGCATAATTACAGCTAATTACCTTAAAGGTTAGGAAAGAACCTGTGCAAAACAAAGGAAGCTCTTTCTTCTGTTAATGGAAGGTTTGGCTAATACATTTGTCAGGTCCAGGTAGAAGAACATGTATTTTTCTTTTAAAAAATAACATGCCCTTTATGTGAATCTATAGCAGAAAATTATGGGAGTTATTAAACTCTCTATAGAGGAGTAATAGATGGTTCTAATTCAAAATGAACTGAGTATAGTGTGGCTTTTGCTGCTTGCAATGGCAGTTGTTTAGTCTAGGCAGTGTCCCATAAATCTGAGCAAAACCCATGACACTGCTGCAAAACAAAATGAATAAGAAAGGCAACAGATAGCTTCACTTTTGTTTCTAACAACTGAGCCAACCCCCACAGAAAACATGTGATGTATCTCCAGCTGATAGCTACAGGGGCCTGAGAAGCAATAATATACAGCAGCTATCAAGAGAGTTGCATATGGATTATCTATTATCAGACATATACAAAAAAACCCCCCAAAACAAACAAACAAACAAACCCAAAACAAACCAAACAAAAAAAACCACAAGAAAACCCAACCAAAAAAACTCCAAAACACCCTGACAAACAGCAAAGTCTGAAATGTCAATTTAATCATTAAATGCAATCACAACAATGCACCAGCAGGAATATGAGACATGATGCCTGGAAAATGCAGAACAGAGGCAGCCACCCATTGCTGTTAATGAGAGCAGCCAAAGTGTGCCCCACATTGAATTTGATTATAAATTCTCACTTTGTCTGTGCTGTCCAGATTGCACCAGGAACACTCAAAATAGGCAGGACAACAATCATAGCACTGAACTAAATTTAGGGTGGAGTGGTGCAAGGGGTGTTTTAGGTTTTCTACTTTAAAGTTCTCTTTGACTTTTCAATTAGCTCAGTATAAACTGGGGTTTTTTCTCATAATTAAATTATCGTGCATCATCTTCTGCCACTTTCCACTGGCTTGTCACACTCTTGACGGTTGATTTAAGTTATTTATTTTTCTTTCTTTCCTTAGGTAAAGGTAAAGTCACTTTAATTACTAAGACTCTACAGAATTAAAAAATTATAAAACTAACTAATTTAGTACCTCCCTAACATTTTGGCAGGAATACACTAGCATTATCATTCACAGGAAAATAAACATAATTTCTCAATTCCTATTGAGAAAGATTTACATAAAATTCATAGAAAATCAATAATTCTATAAATCTAATAATTCAAATATCCTATCAATTTGTTTATCATAGCTATAGCGATCCAAAACTCTATTAGAACAAAGTTGAGGTTTATTTCCAAAGAGAGGCAAGTTATTACCTGGAAAAAAGAGAAGCCAGCAGTAATGTCCCTAAGCTAGATCTCATGTCTGCTGTGTCACACAGCCAAACTCACCTGCTCTCTCAGTACAGAAGGACTCACTAACCAAGACTTCCCCCACTAACCTCCAAAGCTATTTCCCCGTAGTTTCAGTCTAGTAAGGACTATTGCTGTGATTAATTAAGTTTAAATATATCCTTTTTTTTTTTCTGCTAGAAATAAATTTTTCAAGTGTCTGGTCAAGCAGTAAAAAAAATATTGCTAGCAACATTCTTTACTTTTTCTTTTTTTTAAAACATTTAATTGATCTTGAACAACAGTTTTTCTCAAATTAAACATACTATGTTGGCTTTTAAAGAGAACAAAACAACACCTATAACTGCCTGGCTAAAAATCAGCCTGCGTTCATTCCTTCTCTCATTACTGAATAGAAAGAAAATAGTCATTACAACTGCGATGCATGATGTGCACCTTAGAGAGGAAGAACTCAGCAGCACACACAAGAGTCTGATGTGCTGCTCCAGGGAATGTGGATGCACAGACCTTTGCCTCTCTGTCACTACACCATTAATTCCCATGTTGTCCCAGATATCAGTATGGATGCACTTCATATCTTTTCCTCTCCTCATGGCCATATGAAGAGCACCAGAACAGTGAATGAGTGACACAGAATATTTCTGCTATCATTATTCCCTGTCAGTAAAGGGCAGAATGCAGTCAGTGCATGTTTCCCTAACTAAAAGTTGTGTGTCCAACTGTCCATGCTGGTTTCATCACACTTAGGAGACTTTGATAAGCCCAAGAAAACTGTTGCCCTGTTGGAATAAACTGGGATTTTCCTGTAGATTTTTTTTCTGCATTTTTCAACAGAGGTCTCCAAGGAGAACCTGAGAACTGGATGGTGTGGACTGTGGCACATGGCCCTTTGTCACGGTGCTGTGGGGTTCATTCAGCAGGATTCACTGCTCTGCCAGCAGCTGTGAGGAAATTTGGGGTTCATTAGTATGCTGGTGATGCTCCGCTTATTTCCTATTTTTTACCAGAAATGTCATTCCTCAGCCAAGATGCAGACATGAATGAGAACAAACTTGGCTGGAGCTGACTCTGCAGTGGACAAAGGCAGTGCTGGCAGCTGGCACTGAACCATTCACATTATTCCAGCCTAAAAAGCAGTAGCCACTCTTAGGTCACTTCTTTTATCATGCAAACTTATCCTGGCCAAGTTAGCAGAGGTGATGATGAATTCAGTTTGGTTTGGTTTTTCAGTGTCACGATATGAAGACATTGAGGGGAACTGGAGAGTCTCCAGCTCCAGAGCTTGCTCTGATGATAGGATGAATGTGCAGCATTACACACAGCATCTTTTTTGGGAAAATGCACGTCACTGTGCTATGTTTGGTTGCTTTGCTATATGACAGGGAAGACTGGAATTGCGTATCTGGGCATGTGGATTTTCTCAGTCCATATAAAACAACACAATGCAATAGGAGGCTATATTTCCTAAAGCAAATACTAAACACTGTGTGCTTTTTAAAAATTAGGATCTGATAAGAATGTTTACTGGATACTATCACAGCTTTGAAGAGATGGACCAGAGGGAAAAGGAAATTATGCAATGAACTGGAGAGAGGAGACATGGAAAACAAAATGTACTGGCAGTGTATAATACATTATCACCTTCTGTGACTTAGCCACATAAACTATGACTATTATAGCTTTGTTTTGATGTAAAAACTTAGCTCTGAGAATTCTAGGTTGAACTCAAATGTAGTGCGAAATAACAAGGCTGATAAATTCACCTACTTAATGTTCAAGGCATGACATGCAGAGGCAAATAATTCTGTTCATCTGTGTAACCTTTTGACTGTACTACCAGATCGGTCACTAGGGATGAACCAAATGATGGCTTAGAGATGAAAGAAAGCCTTGGGATAATTATAGAGCTTTCTGTTCTTCAATGAAAGCAAACCATTAGAAATTATTTCTGGCCACAGAAATTTGATAAATTGATATTATTGCCTCCTAGAAGATGACAATAAAATGCATGGGTTCTTTCTATTTATAGCTAATTTCTGTATATTTATACTGCACTGAAAAGATTATAAATGTCCACAGTAGAACTGAGTGAGCATTACACACATGCCAATATAGCTGATTTCCATTTTGAAAGTGTAAGAAATGAAGAATAAATATCAGTAAGGCAGTTTTCCAGAAGTTAGAGAATGATTGCATGCATGTGTCTCTGGCCATGACCGAACACCCTTGTTCAGTCAAGGATCACTGCCTCTAGCACTCCACCCACTTTTATCATTTCCTGACAGCTATCGTTTTCATCCAACTCCTGTAGTAGATCAGTTCACATAAACATGCCCTAATTTCTTTCAAGCAATATAAATTAGACCAGTTTAAACAGTTAAAACAGGTGATGTGAGGTAACCTAGCTGATTTTCCTTGCAGCAAATGGGCAATATTGGAGCACTGGCAACAGAACAGTAAGGGTGGTAATTTCTGGCAGGTGGGAGGTGACAAAAAGCTGGAGGTGGTAACCTCTTTGCTGGTACAGATGGATGCAGACAAGAATGCCAGTCCACTGCTGTAATATGATCTGAATACACTCTAAAGCACATTCAGGTTCTTATATACAAAGGAAACTCTGCATCCAAATAGTTGCGTTCCTATTGTTACAAAAGTTTTTTTAAAACTGCAAAGTGAATTTATATATAGTGAAAAGAAAGAAGCCTTCTGGAAGAACCTTTAACTACTGTTTTATACAAGATTCCCTTGCATTTTGTGTCTTTAATTCTTTGCATATGAGTAGCAGTTCCACTTTCTTTGCCCTACAAAATATGACAGATTCTAGATAAAACATGCCAACCAAAGTCAGAAGCATGAGTTACAGTGTTATGCGCACCACCTATGCACAATATGGTAAAACAGCTTTTGACAAACTCGAGTAGTCAAGAGAACAATGCAGAAAGGTAATTCCATATTTGTGCACTCAGATTTCCGGCTCCCCAGTAATTGCCGTCTCCTCCCGTTCCCCGAGAAGCAGAGTTACAATACTTTGATCACAGTGGCACCCAGCAGGTGCTGCACCCTGTGTGTCCCTGCCCAGAGAATTACAGGAACAAGCCTGCAGTTCAGCCTTGTCCCTTTCTACTGTGGGCCCTAATGCAGCTACTTGACACCTTTATGTGTCACATCCATACTTTGCACAGAAGGGCTGGAAAAATCTGCCACTCTGACATGGTTTGCCATGTTCAGCAAGGGCAGCTGCTCACCGAGCTGCACAACTGGCTATCTGGCTGCTCAGCTGAGCCACTGATCTTATTCTGGGCTTGTGAATGCGAGATGGCCATTTCTGGAATGATAACAAACTGCTCCTTCGCCCCGCACTGCATTCATGAGGCTTTTAGGCTGTGCTGTGCTCTCCAGCACTAAAGAGGAATGTCTCATTAGGTTTTCTGAGCCTCTTCTATGAAGTTTCACATTGTTGCTCAAATACAATTGGTCTGCAACTATTCAGAGAATTTTTAACTTCTGAGGCTACGGACTCTGTGCTAGGCAAATGAATACAGGGATTATAAAATCAGCTTTCCAGGTACTTTCAATCATACCTTTTCTTATGCTAATAGAAAAATAAGAAAAGGTTTAAGTGGACTGTGTTATTTTTTTACAGAACAATCTTAAGTAAATTAAAATGTAAATTTTTCTAAACTCATTGCTTTTGGGTGTCAAACCTTTTGCGTAAGTCTTTAGATGCATCCTGTTTCCATTTGATTTTCACATTTGGAGGTTTTGGGAAAATTTGCCTGATCAGTTCTGTGATCTCTTTTCTTATTCCTTATGCTGACTTATCCAGTTTCTGCAGGAGTCTTTTTAGCTTGCTAAGCCCACAGCAAAGTAATCCAGTAGAAAGAAAAATTCATTTTCACATGTTGGCTGTGTGAACTGAATTAAATGAGTGCAAGAATCATGGCTGAACTGCTCAGGTATGGGGAACTGGCTCCTCTGAATTTTCTTTTATCACTTCTGGATGTACAGCCCCTGGGGCCAGGCCTGGGCCCTGCCTCGGAAGCAGGGGTTCCTCCCTCACCAGCAAAATCTTCATGAGTCGAATGTGCCTACAGAGCAAAGTCTGGCAGTGCGCAGCCTGGCAAGGCTTGGTGTCACAACACCCTACAAGAGGCAGCACAGCGTCCCTGCACAGCAAACCTCAGCAGGGATCCTGACACCCTGGAAAGCTTCAGTGCCCACAGCACCCTGAGGAACAGGAGTATCCAATTGTGAATGCCTCCACTGTCAGTCATGTACGCCTGCTCCCACTGGGGGTTGGTACATCCATCTTTTTTTAAATTAACTCCAATATGCCAGCCGAACACATAAGATTATTTTAAAGACGTAAGATTATAAACTTAGAGTTAAGAATATAAACTTGATTTAGAGGGACACATACCTAAAGACCCCAGAAGTGAAGCTGAAGGACATGAAAAGCATGAGTCAAATTCATGAAAAATTCTGCTACATCAATTTGATTCTCAGGGGAACAAAAATCTGATCCCCTAATCTTTGATGGTTGGCAGTATTTGCCACAATATTTGCCTATCCTGAACAGGCCTCTAGGTACAACTACAATGCAAATAACAACTCTGTTATTAGATTTATGGAAATTACTCTGCTGTACTAATATGTACATTACATTGATTATTTATATGAGTCCAGAAAGTCTTGTTAAATGAACATCTTAAAACACAAGTAGAATATAGATAGGCTCAATCTAAAAATTAACATTTAGAAAGAATAAGACAGCATAAACACATCCATTTCTTTTCACATTGCTCGAGATATTTTAAATTAATCTCATGAAAGGGAAATTTGCAGGGTTTTTGTTACCCTTGCTGTTGTGAGATCAGCTCTGAACATCTTTCCTTGCAGCATCTGGCAACCGAATTCTTGACTTTGCTTGTGTTTTTCAGACTGTCAGATTTAATATATCTATTGTTTAATGATCCCATCCTTACCTTTAAGTTTATGGAGTATTTTTCTATTTTAATCCCAACAAGTATCACAATCAAAATCCCTACATTTCTACTCCTGGAAAATGAAACCTCACTTAGCAAAATGGACACTCTTTTTGGAAAGGTTTAATGCTTCAAACTTATAAACACCACAAACTTATAGTAAAATTTAATATTGTCCATGTTTGTTGAATTTTTTTCCACTAAAGCAGATCCATTTTGCTTTGCAAAGCAAACTTGGCCTCAGCACACTTTCATGGTGCTGCCCTGTTGGATTCTGTTAACAGCTCCAGGTGACAGAACACAAGGCTGCTTCATTAAACATCCACCAGCAAATCTAATGTGTGAAAAATTTCAACAACTCATTCATAGTTCAGTTAGTTTATGATAAATTTCTTATCAACAAGATATTACACTCAGAGATCAAAGAAATTACAGAGAATGATTTCTCTTCTGGTAGTCACATACCTGTGAAGCTGAAAGTCTAAAGAGAATGAGCAAGGGCAGCTGATGAAATAAGAGTGTTCGTATTTCCAACATGGAAACCAGTTATAAAATAAAAACCCATCCCAAGGAGGAAAACAATGTAAATGGGGGAGGAAAGTGTATTTTTGCTTGAACTGGAGTATTTATCATCAGGAACATGTTGTTCACAGAAAGGGTTTGACTGACTGGGAGACTGAAATTCTCTGTTCACAGCCCAAAACCATCATGAACGTAAGCATCCCTGGATTGTTCTACCCCTGCAGAACCCGTTATCTGTCCCCGGCTTTTAGTTCATTCTGCTGTCAACTCCTGCTTAGCACAAATTATTTGGAGACACTGTTTGAACCGGAATTCCAAATTTCCAAATAATACTTGCAGATCATAGATTTTTTTTTCCCAATTGTTTGGCAATAGGTTTAGCACAATAGGTTAATTGTGCGCTTTCAGGTGTCCTAAAAATCAAATACATAACAATAATGCTATATTTCACTTTGGAACACAGTGATTTTGTTCATCAATTTCTTTGTGTTCAAAATATGGAAAGCAATTTAAATCCTCCTAGCTTGGTTCATGTCAGTCTACAACTGCTACAAAAACCTCATACAAATAAAAAACAATCCAACTGAAAAGGAATGTTAAAATTTCCCTCTGTGACACACTGTTGTCAAAATTCACAGGCACTGAAATAACACATCTAACCAGAGACACTCTAAAAATCTGGTCAGATAGATATCAACACTGACTGCTCTATAAAAAAAATTTAAATTTATCTTGAAAATTAGTGGTTGACTTACGCCTTGAAGCATTTTGAAGGTTATCCAACCTACCGCATCTGTTCAGTTCACCCGTCCTTCATCTGCATTAGGAACCACGCTCTGGGCCTTGAAAAAGTGCTCAGCAATGCATGGATGCACAGCAAAGATTTAGAAACTGGATATTTTATGTATATGATCTCTGAATATTAAACACTTGAATCTTCTAAGACAAATGCCCAAAGTAATGTTTCATTCACATTAAATGCTGTAATAATGAGGAGAATGCCATATGCATTATCAAGTGCATGTAAGCATTGTAGCACTTATAAATAGTATTTAACAACTACATATATATTTCTTACAACTATACATATTTCTCTGTGTGTATGCACTTTACACAACACTATGTAAGATAATTATATAAATTACATAGCTATAATGGACAATTATGAACCAAATTATACTCTAACATATCATTATATTATTAAATAGCACTATTTGCTACCCTTTAACACATGTTTACTGCTACTGGTTTCCAGAGTTTTGGTCTCGGAACACCTTAAAAACCTACAAATTTTTAAGTTACCAGGAAACAAAGCAAGTATTTTTCTCTTTCCTCATCTCAAATTTGGAATTCTGCACCCAAACCTCAGACACTGCCAGAAGCCCAGAAACTGAATTCTCCCTGTCACTGCAGTAACAGGTTAAAATTGCAGCACTGTGTGCCCTTGCAGTGCTGCCAAGAGGCAGCTTTATTTCTCTTGAAATTGAGATTTAAGGCTTTGAGTGAGGCACAAATCACATGTCTAGCCATCTAACTCACTGGACCTTAGCATCATGACTTTTAAGAAACAGTTTTTATCATTATATACATATTTTCCTTATGGCTGAAATCACGGTGTGCAAAGGTGTCTGGTGTGCCGGGTAAAAGGGATAAAACTCCTATTAAAAGTTTTCTATGCTGTTAATACTTTTAGGACATCTTGCTGTGTATGATGCAGATAGTATCAAGTATTCCACAAAATAGTATCTTCTGTAATAGTTTTCATAGGTCTGGAAAGGCCTGCAGAGCTCAGTAACAGCTTTGACAATTTTAATAATGGCTCACCCCAAACTTACACCAACAAACCTTTGTAAGACACTGTTGCATAGTCCTTTTCACTAAAAGAGAGTTGTACTGGAGTACTAGGCAAATGTACTTGAGAAATTCTTTGAGAACTATAGCTCAAGTGATGGCAATTGTTATAATCTGGGCTCAGTTCATCTCTAGAAGGAAAATTGTAACAAAAATTGCATGACAGCATTAATAAAAATTCTAAGACTGGTACTATACACAGAATCTACTTTAAAATATGTCCACAGCAAATTTTTCTTCATCTTAAAGAGTCTAATTTTAAAACAAATTCATTCAGTATTTCATAGAAAGTCTAATTTCTAGACAGAATTGCATGGAAATAACTTTTGTACACAGTGTGCACTGCAGAGGTTTTAGAAGAAATATCTACAGGCATCTACTGTAAAAGATCAGTTTGGAGAAATTTAGGATACACTTAAAATGAGCAAACCCTTTTAATACCGTATCAGTGAAATCATCCAACTCATGCTTAGATGAACACACCTAGTGATTGTCAAAGCAAAAGGTTCTTATCTGCTGCAAAAACAGGATTTCCCCTCAGTTATTTTGGCTTGACTAAGGCTTTCAGACAAAAAGAGTAAAACAAAACAATTCTATTATTTAAAAAAATAATTATTAAAAAATCAAAGGACACAATGGAAGAAAACAGGAATGTATTCGAGAGACCAGAGAAAAGGACACAAGAAAAAAAAGGAGGAGAGGGTGATAAAAGCAAAATACAGCTCTCCAGAACATATCCTTTAAAATTCTCCCAGTATTTCTTCCAAGACACAGGTTTCCTGGAAGCAGAAAGACTTTGAGGGACTAGATGCCAAGTCACCACTCAGATAGACCTTTGGATGCTTAGTCCTAATCCCTGAATTGAACAAAGCCCACTTTGGTACCCTGAGATTTAATTGTAAACCAGGCAGATACCCCCGCTTAACAAGGTTTGAGTATCCATATTCCATTTTTTTCTATTCCTTTCCACTGCAACACTCAATCATCTTCCATGCCCTATTGACCTCTCATTTTCCCCACTGCTTTTCTGCAAACTGAGACAGTCATTTGTCTTCTACTGAATACCAGAAGGCTGCCAAGCATAAATATTCACAAGGGGAGTTTGGTGGAATAGCCACTACCAAAAATTTATAAAGAAACCTAACGCACCCAAATAAACCTACAGTTTCCTAGTAACTTTGTGCAGACAAGGCTGGTTCTACATGTGCCTATTGTACACCCACCACCTTCCAGGGAATGTATCTATTATCCCGCACTCTGCCCTGGAGGGCTGTCCCATGGCCCAGCGAGTGAGTTCCACTCAGCAATGCCTTCCTCTGCTACTCTTCTAAAGATTCTGATGTTTCTCTCTTCTCATTCTTCTGATTTAGTTTGGTTTTTTTCTGGACTTCAAACACATGTTCTTGGTGCATGTATTTAATTTCTCCTCCTACTATGGAATGCTGTGATCCAGAAGTCATGCTGAATTTCTGACACAGCAAGTTGGCACCAGACAAGTGATTTCACTGCAGGATCACACAGCAAAAAAAAGTGAGGCCATAGGAAGAAAATTAACTCCCACTTCCAGCATAGCTACCCTAAAATACAACTCAAAAAATGCATTATCTATTGCAAGACAGTCTATTTTTTCAAATCAAAATTTACACATGTCATGATAGTATCAGCATATGGGAAATGGTTCCAAGGGATATGTACATAAGTAATAGAGGTTTTCTCCCGGTCCCTTGGAAATAGAACTGATAAAAACAATTCTCTAAATGATTGTTTTATAAGCAAACACAAGTACGGTTTTGAATCCTTTGATCTAGATTTCCTGTTTAGCTCTTGTCCATCTCTTCCAGGGAAAAAGCTGACTTCACTTTTTAAGAACTGAGCAGAAAAATATTTTCATATCCCAGGAATATTTTCCTGTCCAAACTAGACAAAAAGCCAAAACTTCAACATCAATAAAATTGAAAATGAAAACTTCAAAGATTTCAACATAAATTAGCCTAAATATGCTGTTGGTCAATTTTGATCTCATTATTATTTTTTAAATTACTTTAAATTAACAACTATTTCCAGATAATTAATAATTCTGAACAGCAAATATTAACACTGATAATTTGGATGTGAAAAGGAATGAAAAGTTTTCAACAGATATATTTTCCAAAAGCTGTTATTTTTCACAAGTTGTTTCTGTTTTAAAAACCAGCCAAAATCTAAGTCAGTAAGGTAATGTCAGGTAGAGCTCGACATCAAATAGCAGAGCAGCAGTAGCAGACAAAACCCAGGCTCTTTCAGTTCAACCCTCAGGAGTGGTTGCCAAAAGAAGGTGCACACTCAGCAAGGGAAGTTTATACACACAGCACTTCCCCCAGGTCAACAACCATTGCCAGGTCACAGATGTCCTGACTAAGCAGTGCTCACTAATCCTCACTGAATTTCTCTTAGACACTTCCAGTTTCCAACTAACCTTATAGAAATGCTTCATTCCTACATTGCACCCAGCGAGGGATTCCGCAGATTAACAACATGTCTCCAGGAGCATCATTTCATCCTCCAGCATTTTGGTTAAGAAAATTCAGATAATGTCAGATGAAAGCACTGGGGCATTAATTTCAATTTAGCAATTCTGCATTACACAAATAGCACTAAAAGGCTCATATGTAGAAGGATTTGACCTTAGATGAGACAATTAAGAGGCCAGTGTGTCTGTTACCCCACAAACACTGCGGGTTGTGTGGCTGGTGCCTCCTCCTGCACACTCTCAAGAGAGGAGAGAGATTCGGATGCATTGTCCTGCTGAGCTCTCAAGGGGCACTGCTGTTTTCATTGTGCGTTGGTTTCCCGGTTCCTTGCGACAACAATCTGACAAATTTATTGATTATTGTATTTAAACTCCCATCTTTAGTGGAGATTTAAATTATATTTACAAATTATGTCACAATGAAGGATAGAAAAGTGGAAAATTTATTGACCTAATTTAATCAGACAATGAAATAGATAGCAAATTTTAAGAATCAGCATTCTTTCATGAAGTCTTCACCTGATATAAAAAAGATAAAAGCATGGTTAACAGTTTGGAGGGTGGGTGTTATTTCTTTGCCTTCTGTTCTAACCTTCATTTCAATACTTGATTCTAAAAAAAGGAGATGTGAAAAATAAGTTTTGCAATTTCACATAGTAAGTAAGGTATTACATGGAAGAGAAAGAGAAAAATAGTATGGCACAAGAACCAAAAAGAGGTGATCTTTTAGAGAATTTTGAAGCAACTCAGTGTTCAAAACCGATGACAGAAAAACAAATTTAGGAAGAAGAGGAAAAAACCCACATTCTAATACTCTAATATATATAAATAATACATAGATTAGTCAGAGGAAAGGAAAAGGATAACCTACTATTTTTTATCTTAAAGGACACATTACACTGCATTTTCTTTCTCCTTCTTTTGAAGGCATTAAATAGAAATTAATTACTTGAATCATAAATTACTTGAGATATATCTCTGAATAGCTGAGACACACAACAGCAAGTGGAAACCAAAACATGGTATTTGATCTGTTTTGCCACCTTCTTCAAGGTTTTCTAGCAAGATTTTTGTTTGATGTTCTCATTTTATTCTCCAGATCCCCAAATACTCCCACTTAAGGCACTCTGAGGAACTGAAACAGTGCCTGTCTCCATCGCCTGGCCAAATGCATTCAGGAGAGGCAATTTCAAATAAACAGCAGCACAAAATACAAAAGCAGAGAATTCAAAATTAACTGACAAGGGTCTTTTATTAAATTCTTTGATATAAGCAACTTTTGAAAGTAGGTTGCACTCCTTTACATCTTAGACCACCAAGCAAACAAATTATACTAAACAATGATCTGTATTGAATACTCTGAATATATTTTACAGTTCTTGTATATGCTATGAATGTAATACTGGGTATTTTTTCAAATTACTTTTCCTTTAGGAAGCATTCTAATTTTAAAAAAGAGAGGGAGAAATATCTAGGTCCAAATTCCTTATTAACATGCTAACTACTTTTTTAAAATCATGATTCTGCTATTACTGAACAAAACAACAAATTCTCTTTCTCCAATTCCATGCACCCAGCAATTAATTCTGAATGGAAGTAACCAGAAAGTGATAGGGATATGGATATCTGCTGACAGTTCTAAAAAGGTTGCTGATAATCACATCAACAAACAAATTTCCACATTCCTCACCCCTTCTGCAAATAGCCCAGGTAAATAAAGAACACAAACCTGGGAGATCCAGGAAGAGCAGAACAGAGCAACCCTTCCTTGGTTCAATAGTGGAATGAGTTTTTACGGATTTTCTCAGACCCCTGCGCTTCAAAACATGATAGAAGTGCCTGATAATAATGAGTTCATGAAAGATCAGCACTGTTTAGACACCAGAAAATAGAGACTTGCCAATGTTAATCACGTTTCAGTAAAGAATTCCAAATTTGGCTTATGGTAGATATTGAATGGGTCTGATTTCCAAAGAAAACAAGAAGGTATCCTCTGCACTTTAATGGTAAAGAATCACAGACAGACATAATCATCCCTACAGAGCTGATTTTTGACAGGCATCTCCCATACTTTCCAGTGACAGTGCCATTGCCTCCCTAACAAAAGCACAGTACCAGCTCCAGTGAATTTTGGACTGGCCTCTTTCCAGATACACCCTTTCCCAGTTCCAAAACTCACTAATGCCACCTTCTAGTAGCACTGTCTAGATGGTTTGAAAGCCATGGCACACACAGAAGTCAGTATGAATGGTGCAATTTTAAATGCTCTCCTGGATTTTTCAACAGAGGGTTAAAAGTGCATTATCAGAGGGCTGACAACAGTTAGGTAATCATCTCTACTCTCCCTCTGTGGCTGTTTGGGTACAAACTACACTCATGGTGAGTTTGTTAACTTACCTTTGGCATGCCTGCATTCACAGAAGACAAGAGAAACAAGAAATAACAACTCAGAAAATGATGATACTTTCCAGATAAAGAATCTAATTATTCATCTAGTATGTATTCATATCTAATCTCATCATTCATTTAAACTTGAACAGAAAGGTAAGCTTTTTTCAAAAAGTCTTTTTCTAAACAGGCCTGATAATGTTTAATCCAATAGCTTTCTCTTGTTTACTTGCCTTTTTTAATTCATTCTTTGCTGAGTGATACCTACTTTTCATTTGGCAAGGTAAGCAAATTAAGGAGTGAAAATACAAAGGAACTGCATGAAGATATGAAAAAATTTAAGCACAACAGACTTTAGTTTTGACTGTCTTACCTTGCCTGGGACTCTGGAGCAACAAAAAAGGCCTAGGATCCCCTCTCCCCCCAACAACCACCCTCCCCNTCTCCCCTAAGAACTACGTGAGATGGAATTATCAACCATTACTCTATGACATCCAAAAACCTTGAACTGACAGAAACAATAAAAATCAACTAAAAAGAAAAACTCTACAGGAAGTATTTGTCAGATTGCGAGACTTGAACACTGCCAAGACATTAGCTCTTAAGTGATAAAAAAAAATCTCGCCAAAGCTTGCAAACAAAAATCATTAACACATAGCAGCCTTTGCTCAATTTCACAGCAGAATTCTTTGGGTCTGGGGAACAGTTGTGTCACTTGTTTCTGAAATGTGTCGGATACTGGTGACACTAAAATATGATCACAATACATAAGTACTCTTTTGGAAACATTTCCACGTAAGCAGGAAAAGCCATCCAAAAGATGCAGGAGGTTTATTAGGGCTCAGACAAATCCACTTGTGAACACAAAGGGAGGCTGCTGCTGGGGTCACAAGGCAGTCAGGACGTAGAAACAGTGGTGGGTGTTCACATGCTGACGTGCGTGATTTTTATGTATCCTTAACGTACCAGCACCCCAAACTTCAAGTTCTGTTCAGATTTATTTAATTAATTTTTCAGTTGCCTAAGGATTAAGTGGGTGCCACTGAGATATCCTCTTCCACCCAAGTTCCATGACAGCAAGAAGGATGCTGAAAATTATTTTTCTTAAGCAGAAAAGCTACTTTCCTTACTTGGAAATGCCAATTTTACTCAAAACTTTTATGCTGTACTGTAAGGTGAATTTAAAGTGCATGACTTAGAAAATAATAAAACTTTGCTCTTAACATTAGGTAGTTCTATTATATTTCATCCTCATTACTTTACATGTTTAGGCACTATCACATCTGGGTATTTCAGAAGGGACTCCAAAATTCTATAGTTAGGAAAGCCTTCTTGTTTTTTGGGGTAATTCAATCCAAGTCAGTCTCCTGAATTAACCTCCTTATTTTGTTCACCTGGGAACCTCTTAACTTTTCAGTAAGAAAACATGATTATCTCAGGTCAAATCTAAAAGTGCTCTGGTTTGTCTACCCAAAACCAACCTCAAAACATTTTACAAGAAACTGCTATGTTGCAGTGGAGTGGTATTTACAAACCCAGCCTTCAGCCTTTACTGCACCTCACAGAAACATCATTAATACAAAGTAAAGGGCTGAACCTCCTTCAGGGCATCAAGAATTCACAATAGCTTTTCTTGCCTGTGATTACTGCGCTGCTCTGTGGGAAGGTAATTTATGGAAGCCCATGGATCAGTGTGGCCACGCTGCACTGCCTTTGCTGAAAGAATTCATGTTAGAGGAGGATCTTGTGAGAAAAAGGAAATTAAGTTGGCAACCCGCTCACCTAGTATTGTTCCAAAGCAAAACACTTGGGAAGCTCAGAAAGATCTCTGCACGCTCAACTGCAACTACCATGAAAAAATCTTTAGCAGCTTAATTGTGTTGTTTTTGCAAACTGACCTATGAAACTTCCCAGTTCCCTGCGGCCCTTTCACTGAGTCACTGGTATGACATTTTCAGTAAGAGTCTGTTGTAGAAGCCTGGCTCTTCAGGCACTATTTCCTTCTCCAGTCATTGCATAGATTAACAGATTGAAGCAGTTCCTTGTCAAATAACACAACAGATCCTACAGGACCTTTTAACTTTTGACAGCCAAGAAGAAGCTCAAGCAGTATTTTTAATCCCCTCTCCCAGGTTTATCAGCAAAGCAATGCTCAGCCATTTCCAGCCAGTGTCTGAAGAAAACAGCTCTTTATTAGCCTTGTTTGCTCTAGTATGTACAAACAGTACGGAGTGACAAAGTGCCTTTGCATTGCACAAACACTGAGAGCAAAAAGAAAATGAAAACAAGGCATTAAACAAAGAAAGGATGTGTACAATGGAACAGGCACAACTTACTTTTTTTTTGTTTGTTTTTCTTTTTGTGCTAAAAATAGAACACAATGCTTATTTTTGTGCAGAGACTACTCACCAAAGGCTGAATAAACCGGACGTTAAGAATATCAACATCATTAAAGCTCTTTTTAATTTTCAGTTCTTTATCTAGATTCGCTCTTTCCTGATATTACTTACTTCAGAAACTAAGTCCTCTGCAAGAGGAAAAAAAAATCCAACAGAAATTCTCTTAAGTGGACATTGTAAGAGAGAAATTATCAGATTTAGTCCTATGACAGATAAAAATGTCCTGAAAGGAAAATGTGAGACACCGAACCTACAAATTTTATCAACCAAGCCATCTGTAACTTTGAAGCTTTTTAAATTCCAGCTCTTGTACAAAGCTGAACAAATTTCTTCAATAATGTTTCCCAGCTATGAAACATAACGTTGCCTGATGTTACTTGGAATGAACAATAATTAGCAACAAACAGAAAACAGTGCACATCCACTGCAGGTCAGCTTAGGAGTTTTCTTGCCAGACTTGTCATGCACTTAAACAAATTAAACATGCTGTTTTATCACGTCTTATCATGACACTGAAATTAAACCTCGAATAATGTTTGTAACAAGACTGATGTGGCAAAAACAGTCTGACCTAAACCCAGCATACTTTCACATTAGGGCTCTTTGTATTGTGCATCACAAGATGTTACTACTGCAAATATTTAAACATGAGAGTTTCATATCACAAAATACATTTGTAGGGCAAAGACTCCCCTGTAAATGTATCACAGGTTCCTTGTAAACACCCAAAATGTCATCGAGACAACAATATCACAGAACCCCAGGACAGATTTGCAGACACAATACAGAAATGAATAGTTTATGATTTTAGGTATTTTCTAAAAACATCTATAGACATAAGAGCTGCAATGTACGAAAAGAAAAAAGAAATGTGCTTACTTAGAAGATAAAATACAAGCTTTCTGATATTAATGTTTTATTAAGGAACATTTATGCAAGAAAAATAAGAACTAAAATTTAACTAATTACAGTTCTTCTCCAACACAGATAATTTTAATTTTTCATTGAATAAAATATTTGATTTTCACCTCCAATAATATTTCATATCTTGTTGGGTCTAATTAAAACAAAAGCCTCCTCCCTGACCATTTCAGTGGTGCTGGTGAGCAGCTGTTGCAGACGGAATTGTTGGTACCTGAACCACCAAATTCATTTGAAATTAAACTACCAGTTTCATTTCTCTGATATGTTCACTGCCAGATATTTACAGACTTCTTGAAAAGTGCCCACAATATCCCCACATCTTTCTCACTAATACACCTGGCAACAAGAGCTATGGACACTGCTCTGGATGTGGTTGACAACTGCCTTTACTTACAGCCACTGACATCCTCCCTTCCTATCAAAGCCATTTACCTTCATGCATCTTGGAATGACATTTTCCTTTCTCACAGTCAAATGGTAGCAGTGACTCATGGTCAGTTTTGTTACTGATTTACTTCAGTCAAGTTTTTCTTATCCTTGTGTCACTTCTAATTTATGAGCCCCATTTATACAGAAATTCCTATCAGCTGTTTGACCTTCCACTTCATAGTAGGAGATTTCTACCAGTTTCTCTTGCTGAATTTTCAAGGTGTCATCTAGCTCTTAACGTTTAATGGTTTGGCCTTCTCAGTATTAAGCAAGGGCCTCCCATGTTTTGTCACACATTTTCCTTTCCTGCTGCTTCTTTAAGGGAAGCATTAAAACAAGATTAGACAAAAAACTATCCCCAAGGAACTCCCAGAGTAAAATCTCTCCACTCTGAGTGTTTCCTTTCCAACATTAGAAACTGTAACCTCTCTCTTGCCTAGTTCATCACATCTTCTCCTCCACTGAACCCCATTTTTTTCTATCTTAATAATTTATTATATGGGTTTTTCAGCTAAATAAATAGTCTGAAATCTCACTAGAAAGGCTTGCCTGTCACGAGGTGCTTTTTGTAAGCTCCTGCTTTATTTTACTCTATTTATCAACAATTGCTCTCTATTTATGTTTTTCCTTCTAAGCTCATAATACTGTAAGACCACAGTTCACACTGCCCCCACTTTCTTACTTAACAGACATTTCTGAAAATATTGTCCTAAATGCACCAAGCCATTTTATCTAAAAACAAAATCATCAAAAATATTACAACTAAAAGAAGAGAATTTCATCTTGCCTTTTCAGAGAAAAAGAATAATTTTTGATGTGGTCTAATAGTTTTAAGCAGTCACCCAGGTCTCTAAGCAGTTATAACCCTAAATAAAATGGTTATTTTAGTGTAATGATGCTTGCTTAGCAATTACAGCAAATGCACATTAGTAGAAATGCTCTGCAGAGTTAAGAGCCTCTGAATGTGCCTGTCTGTGTATGCACTACATGGTGAAGTCACAGCACCTTTTACAATAGTTATGCATTCTATAAAGGCCCACAGCAATCAGATCACTACTCCTATGTAATTGTTATTGTTCACATAGGGGGACTCAGAGGCACCTAGACCATCTCAGACTTTGACACAGACCACTTTTTTGACCCAAAATGTACAGTCTAGGCCTACGTGGAGCAGGCAACAATTATACACAGGAAGAGTTCAAAGCTTACTCATTTACTCCGTTTTACAAACTGTCTTACACTAGTAACTTCTTCAGGTTTTCAATTTCTTCCTATTATGACTGTTGTCACAAATTTCATTTCAGAGGCACTGGGATCACAGAGTGAACACACTACAACAAAGAAAGATCAGCAACACTTAGAAACGAAATTTCGACTCTATACAGATGCAACTGAAGGCAGCTGCCAGATTTTTGTTAATCAGTTGGAGACTCTTGACAAATGCAGTTTCAATGCTTCTCTTCCTCTGGTGATGATAGTCCATGGCTGGTCGGTATGAACTCGGATTTTATTTTTAATTCAAATTACATCCATTTTTATATACTTTCCACTATGCTACAGAAGTAACATCAGAAGTAAGGTTGTGATACAAAGATGATAGATTTCACTACTAGCTATCATGGCTAGAAAAAATACAAATGGATATTCCCAACAGATTCTGAAGGAACAGTCTACAAGCAATTTTTTCACATGGGACTCTCATGCCAAGGATTAAATTCAGCCCTGGTTTAATGCCAGCAGAGCTTGAAGAAGTAGCTGAATTAATTTGCTATGCCCTAGAGAGCTGAATACCAGTTTCATTACTCTGATATGTTCACTGCCAGATATTTACAGACTTCTTGAAAAGTGCCCACAATATCCCCACATCTTTCTCACAGATACACCTTTAAAAAGAACTTCTCCACAAGCCCCTTCAGATGAAAGCGAAGCCTTCAACATCAGTGAATTATCACTGAACTGCTTCCAGTTAAACTGCAGAAAACTCATTCACCATGAAAATGCTTTCTCAAAAGCATACCAATACTAAGAGTGACTTTTCATCAGCTTATGCATTGAAAAAGAAACAAAAGAAAAGGCGGGATAAGAAATTAAGTAATTTTAACAGATTCTTGAAGTCTCATAGAACCAATGGCATCACATAAGGTGGCACAATGGATCTTTCTTGCACATCTGCAAATATGCAGAACTTTGAACACCCCCAGTGCTGCACATAACTCCCTTAGCAAATAAGAGAGATACACGTAACTCCCTTAAAGAATGAGATACATATAAATCCCTTGGCAAATAAGAGCCAGCCCTCTCAAAGAAAAATTTGTTCAAAACCAACCTCCTCCTCAAACCACGGGCCTGAAGCTGCTGCCATTGAAGTTCCTCATTCACATTAACTTAATTTGCAGAGGTGTTGGGCTCTTAGAGGAGTGTGTGTGGAAACCCAGACCTGAGACTCCCAAATTCTGTTATACTAGAAGAGATAAATATATTTTACCAATTGAGGAAATACATGCAACTAGAATAACAATTAAATCTGATAGATTAAATAATAATTCTACTCCATGAATCAGAAACATGGTTTGACACAAGAAAATTGTAACCAGGTATTCAAAAAAGAATGACTCAAAAAAAGCATCTCTCAAAATGGAATGGCTAGAGATGAAAAATGCCTGCTGGTCTGCAATCTTCCAGCCTCCCTTCTCCAATTCTTTTAGCTTATACTTACAGAGGTAGCTGCTCTTGAATGAAATCAGACATTTTCTGGGCATTTCTGTCTTTCTTTTTAACCAGTAGTGCCAGTTATCTCCAGATGAGTTGAAGTGTTTTAGGACATAATTTTCACTGGTAAGAGCACATATTACAAAACATACATTATTATACACTTATTATATCGACTCTTTATTTTTTTCGTCCCTCAAACCATAAAGGTTCTCAGCACTGAAGCAGGCTGAAGCCCCTAAAATCTAGTTATCAGCATAAATACCTCCCTGTTCATATTATGGTTTTTGTTGGTAGTGACTGCTTTCCCATAATAATGGTTTTCTTATTGTTTGGGATTTTTTTTTGTTTTTTTCAATTATACCAGGTGGATGGTATATTAGAAAGCTGGATTTGGAAAATGGCAGCAGCTCTGAAGTCGCAGCATAAACAAATGAATGTGATCATTGCAGACTGGCTTACACTGGCTCACCAGCACTATCCCATTGCTGTACGGAATACACGCTACATAGGACAGGAGATAGCACAATTCCTGGAATGGCTGGAGGTAAGAACTCCCAGATCAAGACATGTTTCTCTGGAATAAACCCATTTACTTCTTCTTATACTTCCACAGCCTTTCTGAAATACCATTTCAGTCACTCATGTTTCTTTAATGAAGTGCACATTTTTCTTCCATAATTTTCATATGACTTCACAGAACTTTCATCATGCACAAGGAAAAAGCAAGTGGTCTTGTTTATGAAAATATTTTTGTATATCTTTAGAGGTGAGATAGTTTCCTGCTACTTTGGCTTTTCCGTTAGCACATGTGTAGACAGCTGACACTCTTCCACGTAGAAAACATGCAGACATCATCATTTGCAAGTCATTAGTACAGGAAAATGAGTTTGTGTTATCTGTGCTCAACTTCTGCTTTTAATGCAGAATTCAATCCTGACGCCATGTCTGATTTTTGCCACAGTTTCCCAAAGATAAGGATAAAATAATGGCTTAGAGATCCAGAACGTAAAGGGAGACCTTTCAAGAGGACAGACATGCTTCACAAAGCAGATGATGTGGAGGCAGCAGTGAGTACAGAGCCACACTAATGCAGTGACTATTTATCAAAAGTCCTGCTACATGGGGAGCAGTGGGCATGGCTCGATTGAAAAGGCTGCAGACAAGTCTGCAAGGGATCACTGGTCTCCAGCACTATTTAAGAAAAGGCAGAAAGCAAACAGGTGAATGAGAATCACTCATACAAACCAGGAACTCTAAGCAGCTGTTATTGTATCAATCTCTAAACTAAGATACTTAATTTGAAATTAAATTATACTTCTGTACCTGACAAGGAATTTTTGAATACATTACTTTAAATACGGTGAGGCCTAAGGTGGAAGAGAAATGCTCTGCAAGGCTGAAAGGTTTGTAACAAACACCACTGAAGGTCTAAGCAGGAATGGCAGGGCTAGAAGAACCTGTCAGATACCACACCGAGTTAGGGACAACAGGCACAAAAGAGGAAGCAGAAGAGTCAGAGCCACTATTTTTCACTATGACATTAGAAGAAACCTTAGCTCTTGGTCTAATATAATTTAAGTTGCTGGAGGCTATAGTAATTTTTTGAAGCTGTTTAATTCTTGAATGGTGGACTTTGATCAGTTCCCAGGAGGGCACACCACATTGTCAACAATAAAGTGAGTCTGTGATTTCTCTAGTGTCAACAAACAAACCAAGGCTTGAATAAATAAATCCTTGCTCCAGTATTGTAGGTAGCTTCTCTCACACTGTGATGTCTTCCAGAATTTAAATATACCATAAATTTTCACAGCATTGAGTGTGTTCAACCAGTAAGGCGTCCTCATATTGAGATGCATCCCTCCAGTTTAACAGTTAAAACCTCCTTCATTCCACCTCCCACAACTATCTTTCTGATATGCTTCTGTCTGCTTACAGGCAGATGACTATTTCAATGGATGTAACAAGAACTGCAGTGCCGCACAACATTCTAATAAAGAATAAACAATAAGTAAATATTAGTGCTCTTGGTCCAAGAATTAATAGGGCATGACCAGTAACAGTTTCAATAGCATCCATTTCGACATCATCTGACAAGAAAATTAGTCAGATCTTGTGATTTCTAAGAGCTTTCTTTCTCCAAAGAAGTCTGCCAAGTTTCACCTCATCTTCAGAAGAGATGGGTATTGAGACTGCACAGCCATTCCACTGGGACAGGCAACATCCACAAAGAAATTAAAAGAGAGGTTTGCCTTTCCTACAAGCAAAATATGCCACAGTTTTCTTTACACATCAGAAAAACTTTGAGCTTTGCAGCTCAGGTTAAATGCTGAAGTTGTACGTAGCATTGATTAGGTAGAAAGAAGGGCAATTCTGCTTCAATAGGTTTGTTACAAATCAGATACACATCTTTGTACAAATCAGTCCAAGAAATGTCATTGCTGTATCACTTAACACATCTGATCAATATTTTGATCCCTTTAGTTTGGCTTATGCTGGTATCTCAGGAAAAAACCCAAGGCATTTTTTATAGAGGATTGTTTTACCCTGAAGGTAAAGAACAGATATCCATTTTATAATCATAGGAAAGACAAATGCTGCAGACAAAAGGCAATGAACGTCTGCATCCCTTGGAACAAACAACAATAAAGATCTCACTATCTGTGTTGATGGCTTTCCTGTGCAGAGAAGATAAGTAGTTGTGCCCAAATGTGTGGCCTTTTCCTGTTGCATGAAAAAGAAGCAAGGAATAACACTCAGCCAATAGAAATTTACTGAATGATTCATGCACCGCATTTGAACACCATCAACATACAAATGTTCTGTGTTATAATTTACAGTATTCCTATTTTATAATAAATATTTCACTGTTTACTTTTCGCATTTCTTCATCTAAATCAAGTTGCCACTATCTTCCAGGAATCCATTCAATTTTCCAGAAGCAATGCTCATCTAATTGGGTACAGCCTAGGAGCTCATGTTTCAGGATTTGCTGGAAGTTTTATCAGTGGTACAAAAAAGATTGGAAGAATTACAGGTAAAAGACTTGCAACTTTAAGAAAAATAACAGTCAGCTGAATCAAGTTATGAACATATTTGATATATCAATGTCATATCAACAATTAGCTGTGGAATAGCAATGTTCAGCACTGTTTAGAAGTTTCATCTCATTGGTTTAAAAAGTAGATCTAGAAAATGTAACGAAAATATTTTTCTAAGTTATCTCTCATAGCATTTCTATCTTTGATCTTTCCTACTTCAGTCCAAATTATGGCATACAGAAAACACAAGCATGGGGACTAGAAATCATAAACCAAAGGCTTAAGCTGCATGTTGCTTAAATTTATCTTGTATCCATTCCCAGTAACACCTTGAACTAAATGCTAGCCACTAACCTTGGATCTTTGGCCACTATCTTGATCCAAAGTCATTCAAATATACTGTTCATTGTTAGCAAGTAATTTTAAAAGTATATTAAGGAAATTGTCTGACTGTGCTTAGGCTTTCAATTGTGGGACAATGCTCATAAAGTGAATTCAAGCCAGTTCTCCTGTGGCAAAAATGAGTTCTGGATTACATTTTACAAGCAGCATATCATTAGAGTATCCCTAGCAGATGCTTAAAGTAACACTTGACTGTTGACTAGGGACATTCTGAACCTTCTGTAATGTTTTGTAACTTTAGTAATTATAAGTGTAATGAAAATATATTCATAATATGATCGATACACTGTATACAGTACCTCATCTAATGCACAGTGACAGCTTAAAATACCCAAACAAAATTAAAACAGAAGCACATTTTACACAAGACCCACATCCCCTAAATTTAATTTATCAGAGAAAACATTTTACTTCAGGAGTCAGATCAGATTTAGGAGTGAGGCAAATATGCATGGCTGTACTTGGAAGTTACAATTCTGGTTTTGGATTCATTGCCACATACCACAGCCTCTTACACAATCAGTTCTTGTGGTAGTACCTGCATGCCAAGAAGCCGATTTTACAAAATGTATCATGATATTACACCAATGTATGCGCTGAGGGACTTCAGTTCCCCAGCGCTGCTTGTTCAAACCTTTTAGTATATAAAACCTTGATAACAGATAAACAAAAAACCTTAGAACACATTATTTATTGTAACAGCTATATGCATTCTTCAGCAAAAGTCATTCAGACTTGTAACAATAAGCTCCAGGAAATTATAGGGATAAAAGTTATTAAAGCTAAAAAGGAATGTATGCCTTCAGGGAGACTTCCCTACTTGCTGTCTGTCTGGCTATATCTATGCAACTGTGTTATTCCATAGTACCAACTGAAGAATAAAAAATATTTGTATATATTTTATATTTATATATTCTAAATTTAGAAGCTTGTCCTGAAAGCTGAATGCAGCTTTAAACTACGCACAAAGTTCTCTTCCTAAATCAATTCCCAACCAAGAAGAGCACCATGCAAAACAGTCCAGAAAACAAAAATCAGGAGGACTCCCTAAGTGGAGTATTATTTTTCAGAATACTGTAATAATCTGCCTTGAAGATTTTTCAAGCTGAAGAATTAGTATTAATAAAATCTAGCAGACATACAGTGCTTTTAAGCAATAAGTGTAGCTTTTCGAAGTTTCAGGTCCCAAATGTGGGCTAAAAGTCAAGCTTGTTGTGGGACTGGTGTCTTCCAAATGGCCTCTGAAACACATGACCTCTAGAGTTTGAAAGAACAAAATTACGTAAAGGTCCCTCAAGTGACACTGGCAGCAAGCACAGTTTGCCTCTGACAAACATGTCTGTCTCTGGGCCTGTGTCCTTGTGCAGGTCCAGTTACTGTTTGTCACAGCGCCTGTGTTTGCTTTAGGTGTAACCACATACCCTCTGCAGGACAAGCACTCTTATTGTTTCCATCAGAGAAAGACCTTGCAAAGTACCAGTGCTGCCTGTTCTCAAACATTTATCACAGACTTCTTACAGCAGTAGAACAGACCTTCTGCAGTATATAACAACGGGATTATTTGCATTTGTTGCAGGCCTTGACCCCGCCGGTCCCTTGTTTGAAGGAATGTCACCAACAGACCGTTTATCTCCAGATGACGCAAACTTTGTAGATGCAATTCATACCTTCACTAAACAGCACATGGGCCTCAGTGTCGGCATCAAGCAGCCTGTGGCTCATTTTGACTTTTATCCCAACGGAGGCACCTTCCAGCCTGGCTGTCACATCCTGCACGTGTACAACCACATTGCTCAATTCGGGATCACTGGTAAGAACCAGCGGCACAGAGCAGGAGGCAGCGGTGAAGCTGTATTGAGTCTCTCTGGGAAACTACATAACTGGTCTTAAACAGCATCTAAGTATTATCACTACTGTTGCCCCTTATATGCAAGGTATTTTCTTGTTTAGAGATCAGATATCTGATTTTTGCATGTCTTGAGTTTATATTGATTTTACTGATTCCAGTAAGGAATTGAGCTGCCTAGCACTCCTGAAAATGAGGCCATGAGCATCCTGCTGTCAAGCACCTCTGAATAATTTAATGGTATTTGTTTCAGCAGTAGAAGAGATGAGAAAATTTATTCTAATTAAGCCGAATTTGTCTAGTGTGCTATTAATTATTTCAAATCAAATAAAACACAGGTCTGTACTACTCACCTCCTTAGTTCACCTTTTCCCAACTCCATGTCCTTTGGCTGCACAGATGACACTCTCTCTAGGACCTGACTGTCAGTGTTCCCGGCTCGCTTTTATTTATAGAAGCTTATTTCCAATGTACCTACACATAAACATATAGAGAAACTGATGCAACATACTGAAAAAGTCTTCATGCGCAGTGACAACCAGAGGTATTCACTGAAAACCTCCAAAAGCGCCCTGCTCCCCCAGCACCTGGCATTGCAGAAGTATTTCTCAACTATCATCACACAATGCCTAAATCTGGGCCTTATTTGTTAGAAGATAAATTGTGACAAATGTGAAACTGAGCATCAGCTCGAAAGCTTATCAGTGGACATATAAAACAGTCCATCGTGATATATCCTGGTTGCACAAAATAATTTTTGTAATTTGATGGCACTAAACGAACAAAATGATACTTCTCATAATAGCAGACCTATTTAACATTTTTCATTGCACATAATAAAATTTTTGCTCCTTTTTTCCAAGTAGTAGCTGCAAGAAAAATTCAATTCAACATAAGAGTTTGTCATTCTAATAGGGACAAAATGTGGTATTGCTGCCTAAACATGCAAAACCCAACAGTGTTTGACAATTCAGAATAAGACTGTTGTCTTTAATGTGGTATGATCTGAAAAACTACATCAACTCCAATGGTATTTTCTATTGACCAAAAGAGCCAGCACAATGCAATCAAGGTTCATATTTACAATCTGATACAGCCAGGCTAGAGAGTTAAACAGGAAATAATTCAATTTTATTATCATGGGAGTTCAGCCATTTTATTTTTAAATGATCCTAAAAGTAAAATTGCTATGATGTATGCTTTCTGAGGCAAAACCATGATGCAAAGGGTAGTAAAAGGGTGGTGGTGGGGGGAAACAATAACATATGTTTCTATTTGGCTACAGTACTCCTCTGCAGCTGAAATGGTAAAAAGAAACAAGGGCGTGTTAAATTTTATTGTTTGCATTTTTTTAGGCATCACCCAAACTGTGAAATGTGCCCATGAGAGGTCGGTTCATTTGTTCATCGACTCTCTGCTGCACAAGGACAAGCAAATCACAGCCTACTGGTGCAACGACATCAACACTTTCAACAAAGGACTGTGCCTCAGCTGTAGGAAGAACCGGTGCAACACCCTGGGCTACAACATCAGGGAGGAAAGGCTGCCCAAAAGCAGACGACTCTTTCTGAAAACAAGAGCACATATGCCCTTCAAAGGTTTGTGGGAATACTTTTTACTGCGTCCAAAGTGGAAAACTGAGCCTAAGCTTCATGATCCTATTTACTCATTCATTAAAGCTTATAAAATCTGTGAGAATAATCAATTTGCTGAGACAACCGATAATCCCAGTGGGCCATCTTGATGCCCTTTCATCAAGATCCCCGGCTCTTAATATTTCTGTGGGGAAAAGCACACCGAATGCTTGCCCCAGGCTAGCTGTGGAGCTGAGGGCTCACAGATGCATAGGGTCCTGATCTGCAGGGTTTTCCTACAACTGGGCTGTGCAGGTTTGTTGTAACATATGCAGGCAAACGGCCAAGCCAAAAAAGAGAAGCATAATTACTCTGGGAGGCCTGTAAAACATCCTGTTCCGAGTTTGCCCAAATTTTATCTGCAATCAGTCTATGACATATAAATTACTACTTTTCAAACAATGGACAGTCACGAGAATAGCGTGGACTTTTACAGGGCTGAACTGTAGCACTAAAATTCAGGCTGGCACTCCAGTTTTAGCTCTACCACATAACTTTGTGGAGTCAGTGTGGATTTTTGGCTGTATGACAGAGGGGCTACGGCCTGCCAGGGGGCGCAGAGCCTTCCTGCCAGTCTCCATTGCACTCGACTGCCTGAGCGCACTGCTGCTTTTGAGCAGATATTCCTTGCCAGAAGCAAGGTTTTACGTACATTTTAGAGTGAGAACAAGCAGGGCTATGTGGGACACTTCTCTTCCGAGGGGCTGTCAGTGCGGGGGCTCCCGGCGCTCCTCCGCAGCTCCTTCCCCGGCTGCCATGAGGCGTGTGGGGAGCAGCGCGCGGGCGGCCGGGCAGGCTCGCGCGGGGGCCGCAGGCCACACACAGACGGAGGAGCCTCCCCTCAGGCTGAGGCGCCCTCAGACTGAGAGCACTGTCCCCGGAACAGCCCCGGGCACAAACCCCCGGCACGGACTCCGCCACTTCCCCCGCCACTGCCCCCAGCACTACCGCCGTCTCTGCCTCGCCACTGCCCCCAGCACTGTCCCCGGCACTGCCCCGGGCACAACCCCCGGCACTGCCCCGGCACAGCCCCGGCACTGCCCTGGCATGGACCCCGGCACAACCCCGGCACTACCCCGGCACTGCCTCCGGCACTGCTCCCGGCACTGCCCCGGCATGGACCCCGGCTCTGCCCCGCCATTGCCCCGCCACTGTCCCCGCCACTGCCCCGGCCGCGGGGGTCCCGCAGCTGCTGCCGGGGCTGTGCCAGGCCGGAGCCTCGCTCCTGCTGGAGGGGACTGTCCCCGCCTGCCACTCGCCCTGGGCTCTGGGGTTGGGAAGCACTTTGAATGTAGACAGTGCACCCCGGCAAAAGCACTGAAGGGATGAGGAGAAACGCTTTAAAAGGCTGCTTGCGTTACACAGCTTGTTTCCCCACAGTGCCCTGCCACTCCACTACAGTGTCATAGATTAAAAAAAAAAAAAAAAATCAACAAAAATTCAGGTACTTTAAAAATAATTTTGGAAGTCTTCCATTAGCACAGCTGTGAAATATTCAGTGATGACTCCTTAGGGATCTACACAGCCCTGACTGATACTCAGAGCAGCTGAACCTGCTGAATCTCTTCTTAATTCGGTTTAAAATGGTTGAGGAAGATACTTGAAGTAGATTAAAAAACTCCAGAGGCTGTGTCTAGTTCCTGATGTTATCTTGCTGCAGTACAGTCAGGTCCTCATCAGAATCAGGGAGGGGCAGGCTCTGGGGATGTGTTGTCTGCTGCCCCCACACCTGGGCGCGGAGATGTGATCCCTGTGTTGCGTTTCTCTCTGGACACGGAGCTAGTTTCAGGTTGTGGTAAAACATCTGTGTCCTATTGGCTTTGATTTCAGTTTAAACATGTTGCACTTTCATGCTTAGAACTGGTTTTGCATAGAAAACCATCCTTGGCACATACGTGGAAAAAAGTACCCCAGACAATGATCTCCTTTCACAAAAGTTCCCAAACAAAGCAGCAACTGTGGGAAGGTACTTACAAAGTCATCTTTGTAATGCTTTTTAAAAAATATTTGAAGACCATGTGAGAAGCACAAACAGAATTTGCAAACCCAACATTACACTTCACAATCATCTGTGTCTTCACAAAATTTAACATTTCATCTTCAAGTTAATGACATTATATTCTGGAGCATACATTAATCCATCTCAAACTAAACCCCCAGTTGTTACAAAGAAGTTAATATTTATAATAAAGCTGTGATGGGACCTTGAGGTTTTATATGATTTTTCCTTAAAGTGAGCACCATAATCACTGCAAAAGCTTAGGTTGTGTCTGATCATACATTTGAACAATCTGTTTTCACATGGAGAGAAAACCCAGGGAAAGACAGATTAATAATAAAAGCGATCTGTAAACAACCCTCTCTGCCTTTGTCCTCATCAGATTTGTGGCACAGAATCAGCCATTTTGTTTTCTACTGAGTGACACATTTTCAAAAAAAAGTACATTGTTCACTAACATACAACAACTATAAAAAACCAAAAAGATACAGCTTTGCTAGCAAATACTTTCCATCGTGAACACTCTGAGCTGCATAAAGAAAAAATATCTGTCGGTGCATATACATAAAATATGTTAGCAGTATGGGGAGCCATTCTCCGGTGTAGTGAAGACTGAGTGGGTAAAGAGGCTCTATGCAAAAACTAGTGTGCAATAATGTTCCTTCACACCTAAATCTATCTGTTTTGTCTAGAAGGTGGCTGGAAAAATAATCAGATAGAAGAGTTTTGGACATTCAAATGTAGCTGACAGTATCTGTATGCACATGCTCTAATGTATGTTGTTGGGGGTTTTTAAAAATAATTTAAAAAATATCAAACTGATGACTTCTTAGGCATTCTTCATAGTGACAATACTCAGTTCAGACTTTCCTAAACAGTGTTGTTCTAGAAACTCACCAGACCTTGAAGCATTAATGACATTGTTAACAGATATGTGTTAAGCACAACGTATCATTATGCAGTCAAGGAAAGTTTGTGAGTCATCTCTTTTGCAGGGCAGTTTTCCAGTTGATCAGAGAAACAGCCTAACCACACTGCATAAGGTCTTTGATCTGTATCATAAATCTCGAGTCATGCCCAGTCACAAGGATTTGTCTGGTCACTAGACAGAGGGCTTGCCAGAAATTCTGACAATCAAACTTCAGAAAAGCTGAAATATTTCCCATGGAAGAATGTTTCATCCCAAAAAGAAACTCAACACTGATCACCTTTTTCTTCATCCTTTAAATAAAGAAACAGGGCCTCAAACTATCAGATTACACAGCACAGCAACAACCAGAAAAACGATAATGTTTTAATTTCAACAAATTAGTTTGAAAAATAAAATTGAATAACCATCAACTTTCTGCTTTGAAAGGCAAAATTCTTTTGCATAAGAAATCTGTTGATTCTTTGACCATTAATTTTGTCACTTTTTGCAAATTCTTCCTTTCTACAGTGTATCATTATCAGTTCAAGATTCACATCATCAATGAAATCCAAGGCAAGCCAATAGACCCAACTTTTACCATGTCTTTGGCAGGGACTAAGAACGATGCTAAAAACCTGCACATCCCACTGTGAGTATTGTATCACATGCCATTGTGCACATGACAAAAGATGCCAATTTGTGATATCATATCACATTGATAATCATGCTATCAGTGAAATGGTTTAGAACAGCTAAGTGAACATGAACTGGAAATTGTCGTCTCTTCACTTGTACTCCCTGAAAGTCCCAAGTTCTGACAATGATCATACAGTTTGTGCAGAAAAAAGTCATTAGAAAACAGACAGTAGCTTTGGAAATTTTTCTGTCCATTTACTTTGGTCCATCCCATGGCTAAGACAGGGAGGTGTAATCAATGAAAACATAAATTTTAAAAATCAGCTGTAATTGCGATAAAGAATTTTAGGTATTTTTATCATGATGGACACTATCTGTATTAACAAAAGCAAAGGCAACAGTGTGGGTCAGCATTTGCTCTAGCAGGCCAAAGTCATAACATAGATGCTATTATGAGACACCTTTTCTTTTGCTGTCAGAAACCACTACTTTTTCATCAGCTGTTCAAGCTTCTCCCACTTCTGCTTCTTTCTTAGCATGTCTTATTTCACTTTTTTGCACCTGGAGGAAGAACATTATTGAGACATTAATGTATTGTCTTGGAGAAGGAAACACAGTTCTTTCTCTGGTTTTAAAGATAAAAAATCCTATTTTTTCACTTTAATTCATAATAATTAAGACAGCATTATTCTGATCTTGTTTTCTGTAGAGTTGAAGGTATTACTGGGAATAAAACATACTCCTTTCTCATCACCCTGGACACTGATATTGGTGACCTAATAATGATCAAGTTCAAATGGGAAGGAACTCCAGTCTGGGAAAATATCTGGGACACATTTCAAACCATAATACCATGGACAAAAGGCACCCGTCGACCAGGACTTATAGTGAAGGCAATAAGAGTGAAAGCAGGGGAAACACAGCAAAAGTAAGTGGAATGAAAACACTCAGTAACACCACAGATGTTTGGCACACAGGTCATCCCAGTTCAAATACAAGCACCCGAGTCACAGCAGTCACACCAGTGAATGTACTTACCTCACTCCATAAGGACCACATGAAATCTCAATGGCACAAGATACTCTGCAAGATAAATACTGATTCCAACATTAACATCATGAAAGATTCCCTTTCCTACTTACAAAAAAAAAGCCAAATCTTAATTATTTGACTTTCAATACATACTTCCTAGAGAAACTCATCATCATCGTTCTTGAAAATACTCATTAGAAGGATAATGTGCTGTACTACATAGTCCTCTGATTCTTTTTGTTGGTTTTTTTTCCCTGTTTATTGCTGTGAAACTGGATCTCCAAGTCTGAGCAGCTTTGTTCTCCACATATAGCAATGCTAACAACACATTTGAAACTGCCTACTCATACAGAGAAATTGCAGCCAGAAGACAGAATAAAAAAACTTGAATGATTCCCACTGCTTCAATCCTTTGAGAAATTTTAACTGAGCAGTTTAATTAAGGTTAATGAGAACAGCATGCCTTACCTTGTAACTGAGGCTCAGTCCTAGAAGGCAATTTTTCCTCGGTACATTCCCCTTCTTACCACCACAACTAGTGCATACTTCCTGTGGAACAACTCTTACTGGCAGAGCTGCATCTCCTTAATATTGACAAAAAATCCAAGTTAGACAATTTAAAGAAACTTTTCATAAGACAATCTGTGCATGCTGGGGGGGCAGAGGAAGGATGATATTCTCTTAGGTTTAATCATCCTGAAACTGTACTTTGGAGGTATTTTCCTAACCTGGCACTTGGCACGTGCTCCTGCCATTAAAATAAAAGTAGCTTCTATAAGAACTCCTGCTATTTTAAAAGCCATGATCTGAACTCAGTACTGACCTAGCAGGAAAAGCAAATCAAGGAAAAGCATACATTGCAAACTAGGGAGCTCTGTTTAGGCACAGATTCCTGTACCTTGAGAAAAAAGGTGTGAAGGTGAGAAGTCATTTTCCTAACCAGAAAGCTCTCATCCAATCCACCTGTGCCAATTACTGCTGATGTACTACTTTCCTTATCTAGGAAATAGATTAAGTGAGTGGGGTACTTATTGTACTAACAGAAAATTACACTGGTGTCTTCAGGTACCTAGTGCTTGTTAGAAGGTTTTTTTGCTGCAAGTGGAAGCAGGATTTTGTGCCAAGCTTTTAGCGGACACTGATTATGTGCTGGGTTTTGTTCTTTGAAATCTGGGCAGTGACATTACCACTGAAACACTGCATTAATGTTTAGGGGGGGAATGAAAGATTATTAGGTGGAGAAACAAAGGAGAACAAGGAAACAAAGGACACTCAAGGAAAAGTATTTGCTTCAAAGAAAAAAGGTGTATAGGAGAACAAGGAAACAAAGGACACTCAAGGAAAAGTATTTTCTTCAAAGAAAAAAGGTGCAGAGATTTCTGCCCTCCTCGAAAGACCATTGTGTATTGCAGAATTAGTAATTTTGGAAATTCAATATTTGAAAAAGGTAGCAAACACAAAATGTATTTTGACCTGTCTTGTGCTCTCTCAAACATTTGAACAGTTGACAGTATTTTATCTCCAGGTATCTCAACCTCTTGATGTTCGTGATCTTTGTACACATGATGGAAGTTCCTTTGTTAGATTATCTAATGGCAAACACTTGAGACATAACAGCATAAACTTAAAAAGCAGCTAAGAATTAGACTATTATGAGCAATAAAACGCCAGATCCCAACATCTTCGGTTTCAAATATTTCTGTAGCATATGTAGTTGCTGCTGTTAGCATCCTACATAGGTGATTTCTAGCCACCTCCCTGCTAACTACGAGTATTCCAGCAGCCCAAACAGCGCAATTGCGGTGGTAATAGTAAGGCTTGAAGCAAGGCCAATGCCCCAGTGACAATAAAGCCCAAGGGACTGTGAACATGCAGTGACACCAGGGAGACAGAGGCACAATGCACTCAGCACACAGGAGCTGCCTGCTCCTCTTTCCCTCTGTACCTATTGTTTGGCAGCAGATACATCTCTTTCCTCACAAGCCTATAAAAACAGCAAGATATCTTCCTGTAAAAGACATGCTAAAGAACTGGATAAAGAATGGGAGACTCTATACTAACATGCTTTCTAACCAACATTATGTTCACATGCTGTCTTTTCTTTCCAGAAAAACATTTTGCCCCCAAAACATTGACAACATTCACCTTCATCCATCCCAAGAGAAGACATTTGTGGGGTGTGAAGATCGCCTCCAGAGACAAAACAGAAAATGAGCAAGAACACAAAAAGACAACTCCTCACCAAAATATTCAAAATATGATACATCTAGTAAAATGTTTTAAAAATTCACAGCTACATCAAATATCCTAGCAGTTTCAGAGGTGGTAAAAAATATATTAAGACATTTAGTTTTTGTGATCCAACAGCCAACTGAAGTATGCACTTTGTTAATCTAGAAGCATACTCTGAAAATATTCAATGAGTAGCTTCATCATGGCAACTGTCAATTTTCAAGTGTTTAAAGTCTGAGAAAAAACCTCTGCTCACAACAAATAAAAATGTTATTTAACAAAATCACTACTGTAAGCCTTTGAAAAACTTCAATTTTGTTGGACTTAAAGGAAAAAAGAAGCTTAGTTTCTCAGCAAATACTTTGAAATATTAATAGCTACTACTATCAGTTAAAACTTTCCTAAATTATTTCCTAATGAAGGGGGAGTTAAATAGTTCATTTAAAAAATACTACCAAATAGATACAAAAATACAGAATGCTTGAGCTGTAATAACCATATAAAAAGCCCAATAACAGTATCATCTAAGAATTCCATAATAAACTTTGTTCTCTTTGAAAATGCTTTGCTACTTAACTATTTTAATTAAAGAACTGATTTAAATTACTAGCAATTTAATTATTTGACTGATGCTTAGTATACTACACAAAATTCTAGCACAACTAAATTCAGTTAATTTTTGCATTTAAATCATATTTACCTGTTCAGGTAAGGTCTGAGATTTTGATTCTAAATCGCTGTATACCAGATTTTAGCATGACTTGAAACTGTCAGAATAAATGAAAATGGTAAAATCTTCAAACAGCTTCAGAGCATAAAAAGAAACTTTAGGAGGTCAAACATATACAATTCCCTTGTTTCCTATGTCAGAATATAAAAACCAAAGAGAAACATTATTGTCTCAGATTGTTTTTATTCTATGGTTTGTGCATACTGAAACAGAAACCAATATATATGTATTTCATTTGTTGCTTTAATGCAAAGCACAAGATTCATTAAAAATTAAGTTTCTTGAACTCTGAATTTTGAACGTAATTTGTGTTAAGTGTTCTCTAAACGGTAAAAAAAAGTGCAAGAAAGGGCTAAGACCTGGAGCAAACTGTATTTTTTCATACCAAGATATTGCAGGGAATTTTGAATCAAAATATCCGGATGTTATCAGGAATAAAGTGAGATTCATCTAGACAGCCTGAGAAATGAACAAATTGAGCAGATCCTGCAAGCGATGAACAATGATCAGACGTTGAATGCAGGCATCTCTTCGTTTTCCAAAGCACAATGAAAAATGAGACAGAGAAACCAGAAAGAGAAGCACGTGTGGCTAACTCAAAACCAGGCATCTCTCTAGACTGCTTCTAAAATTGAGTTGTTGCTTCTGCAAAAAAGCTTAAAGATCTGCCACTTTTACTTCTACGCTTCAGGCGTTTTTTATAAAATACTTGTCTATTTAGAGAATAAATACTGTCAATGAAATTGCATCTACATCAGTTATCACCAACTTTCTAAGCTATGAATTTTGTAACCTTCCTGAACCAAATCCTGAACCTTCCTGAACCCCTACTCCTCAAAAATAGCTTTTTTCAGAAGATATTGAAGGATGACAGAGCAAGAGACAAAGCCTAAAAAGAATTGGGCTGTACTACTCCAGTACAGAAACTACAATGCTGCTCTTTGGTATACATGGAAAAAAGAACTAGAGTTGGGTTTTAATGAGATTTTTGTGATGTGAACCATTTGCATTCACAGAGCCTTTCAAGTCATCATCTTCCTGTATTTACACTTCTGTAGTAACACATCCTGTAGTTATACTCTCTGAAATATTGCAGACATCAAAATTAGCATTTCTTGCAAATTACTATCGCTTACTTGGTAAGGCGGCTGATAAAGGGATCTAAACTTCAGGAGAAACAGGCCTTACATCAGGAAAAGCAGGTGGAAGAAGGGTCAGAGGTGTCTACAGTGTGCTGAAACTCAAGAAATGAGGATACTGCAGTTCGATGACTTCTGATTTTTGTGAAAAAACATTCTCCAGTTCAATTAAGAGAAGCTAGTATATCCTCAGATATACAAGATAACTTGAAAGCTTTTAAAATGTCAAGTGGGAAAATTAAAAGAACATTCAGTATTTGAACTCTTGCAGATATGAAGATACTTCTGATGCCATTTTCCACAAATCATATATCCAAACAAATTCCATCCCTGATTTGACAGCCATTACAGTAATTTCTGATATAAAAGTGAAATAAAGCCCAAGCTGCAATATATTGTCTCACAATGCCTGAACTTAAAACTGAAGTCACACCTACAATTTCAAGTGCCTACTGTGGTGCCTTGCTTTGTGTTCATTGGAATTACTCCTGCCTCACTCCATACAGCTGACTTGAGAGCTTGGAAGCCACCAGGTGCCTACTCCTGTTGGAATGCACATGCACAGCTCAGAATGAGAGAATGGCTGCTGTCCTTTTCATCACTTCTCTGTGATTATGAACCTCCAATATTCAGAAATAAAAACCTCTTCCTGTGCTTTTCCTGAAAGAAATATTGGAATGCTAATTAAAACCCAAATTACATCAATGACTTACAGTCTCAATGGTATGAAGTTTCATTGCTTAATAGGACTTTGATGCCCTTGTCGTGCTCACACCATTCAGACTGTGCTATATATGCTTCCACACCACAGGTGAATGTATACATTTAATAACTAAAATATTAAGAAATGGAAGATGACTAAAGAGATAAAAATAAGGATTATTATGTCAAATATTAGCTATAAATATTATATACTGATTTGGTTCACCTATATTTTAAAATATATAGAAAACTTGTATTTGAGCTGCTTAGGCATTATTTCCACCCCTCAGGTCTGTGTTCTTTACACAGAGATTTAAAAACAGCCACCACCACCACCTCCGTTTGGCACCCATGATGCGGATTTGCAGAAGGGCTCTGCTCCAAGGGATTTTCTTTTAATGCCCTTTGCACAGACAGTGCTCTTTAGCTACAAGGAGAAGCACTTCTATAAAAAGTCACGGGGGTGGTGGGGGGAGGCACTGTGAGGAAGGAACTCTGAGCAGGCTTTGATAACATCAAAGTGCACCCTGCTCCCTTCGGGAAACAGATGTCTAAGCAGGCCACTCTCAACAAACAGCCCTTCCTAAGAATGGCAGACTCACCGGCAGGACCTGGCTTTTAAAAGCAGGCTTATCACTTAAATCAACCACGCAACACACACAGAAACACAGACCCAGCTTAGCAGTTTTAAAACACCTTGCAAAAAGCATATTTGCTCCTTCTGTAAGCCTCATCCGCCAACTGTGTCTTCAGAGTATTGCATATTAATTCCAATATCCCTCTCCAAATATATATTTATTTCCAAAGGTATTCAGCAACTACGGTGCCAGGCTGGAACATCCCACCAGCAACTAGCTTTCATTTTGAAGGCAGGAAGAGTTTTATTCCTGCTATCATGTAAATAATTTAAAGTTAATTTCAGGGCTTTTCCTTAAACAGGTTACACAAACACATTTATTCTTATATGTAACTGTAGGATGTTAAAACTGAGAGGGACACTTTGATAGAGATAGCACAATTACATTTCGGCATGACAGTAAAAGCCAAAAATTAAGCAAAGAAGAATCTGTGTATTCCTCTTTGCTTTCAGAGTCCAACAAGTAAATGGATCTTCAGAAGATGATTTCATCAAGTCTATTTATTAATGCATTTCAAGTTTCAAAAAACCTTACATATCTTTGCACAATACTTTATTTTTTGCATTTTTTAGTAAAAATTTCCAAAGTGAACAAAAAAGACTGTATAAAACACAGTGGACATGAAATCGACAGTAGTATTTCCGTTTCATTGTCTTGAACTTTCTTTCGGTTTTACCACATCTTGACTTGCAGTGGAGAGTTCAGTGCACATTTCTGTTTTCAAAAAACATTTAACTTAGACTCAAAATAAAATAGGGCAGCATTTGTCTGCCAAAATCCTACCACAGGATAACATTACAGGCAAAAAATTTACATGTTCCAAAGTCTACCACACTCAAGAAGTTACTAAGAACTCTTGCTGAATAAAAGTCACCATTTTAGAAATGCAAACCCACTTCCAATCTTTGCACAGTCTTAAAACAAATGTATTTAAAATGACTTAAAAGCAACTACATACACTTCTAACTAGTTAAGATCATTTAGAATTATTTATATAGTCTATTGGACTTGGGGTTTCATGTACAAAATTTGTCTCTAAACCATGTACAAAAAGCTGTATTTTGAAAAAGTTACCACATACTGTACAAGTTTACAAGGAAGAGATCCCATTATATTCTGTAACATTTTTGGCCTTGCTGGCTTGCGTCACATTATGAGAATGATTGTGTAAACCTTATACTCTTAAAAAACAAAACAAAACAAAACAAAAAAAAACCCAAAGGAAGCCTGTCCAACCCTTAGTAAATTTTCTCCTAAGCAAAGCCAGGAAAATTATAGCCATTTGCATCTCTAATTAGCTTGGTGCTTTTGGAAAACAAGCAATAAATACATCACAAGCTTAAACGTTTTGTAATGCCCCCTTTCATCTCCTGCATAGCAGTAAGCACCTTAAGACATCTTTTATTTCTTCTTCAAAAATGCCAATTATTTACATTCGTAATAAAAACTCTGGAATGGGACATTGTGCTGTTGAACTTCACTACTGGTATAAGTGTGGGAAAATTGGTAGTTCTACCTACAGTTTTAACTCTGCCACAGTAGCCAGGCAAATCACTCTACTTTAGTGGTTATCAATCAACAGTATCGTGCTGAAAAGTTATCCAAACACTTGATAAATTAAAAAAAAGATAAAAAACTACAGCTTTCTTTCTTTCCACATCCCTTAGAACATGAACTTGATTACCAAACTGTAAGAATATCTGAACAGCCCAAATAAAGTGGTTGGAATTTTTAAAACAAGTTGAACAACAGGCAGAATTTTCTAACAAAGCATGGAAATATTTGATCTAACTATTCATTATTTCACTGAATAATCAGACAAATTAAAAATATTTATGCTGAGCTACAAGGAAGACACTTACATAAAACATTTTTGAAACATTCTGACATTTGCAAAGTTTGCAGAACACCTGTAAAATCTCTCTAAGACCATCCGTCTTGTATGCTGTGTCTTAGCAGCTGTTGGATGAAGATGAAATGAGCGCTTGAAACAACTTTGATGATAAAAAAAGTGTGATTGGATTCAAAATTGCTGTGTAAAGCATCACAGGACCCTTGACCACTACACACCATCATCCTCTGTTATCCTGAGTATGTCAATTAAACAGTAATTTCTTCATTAATAGCGGAAAAGTTTTATAATACAAAGAAACATCCATATTGCAATTCTCTTGTTTACAATTGCACACAAGTACGGGTGTACGTTAGAAATACATGTCTGCATATAACAATGTATATACATCGACAAGTAATGTCTCCAATGCTGAGGTGGTCTAGCTTCCTAGCCTTGTCTGGCAGTTGAAAAATATATATTTTTCTCAATTCTTGAGTAAAAGTTTTACTACAGCCATATTTGCCTGCAAGTGAAGAAAATGCAGCAATGAAGAGCACAGAAAGGGGAAAGAATCATGATATGCTAGGACTTTGTGCCACTAAATTAAAAATATTCAAGAAAAACACTTTTCTTCTTTTTGAGCTGGAAGATTCTCTCATTAAAAATTAACCACTTCCACTTGTTTTGAGGGCATATCATGCTTTTTTTTTTCCTCTTCAATTTTTGAGAGTTAGACTGGGGACAATGACTTATTAGGTTTTCTTTGGAGTGAGTTTTCCCATTGTAGGCACTAGGAAGAACCAAGGCAAAAAGCTGCAGTCAGCGTCTCATATGTCCCATCTGATAACTCTCTCGGGGCCTTTGCCGCTGTGGGGGCTGAGTGGTTTGTGGTGGTCTCCTCCTTTTTAAAGTGCCTGTTTCAAAGAAAAGTACGCATTATTAAAATTAATTGAAAAAAATTAAGTTATTTCCAGAATTGTTGCCCTGGCTATGCAAATTAAACACAACTGTTTTTTTGGAAGGCTTCAGATTTAGACATGCAAAGTTTTAACTAGATAAGTAACTGCACAGAGGACATACAGAATGCATTTCAGTAGCTCAACAGTGGTTCCTTAAACAGGCCAATTCTTACAAAATCGCGTGGAATCAGAAATAAAAGAAACTCTGACACTGGGAAAAGTCTTCAAAGCTTTCTTTTGATATGCATATTATGTTATAAGAAAGTAAGGCAAGAATTAGATTTTTATGAATTGTTTCACTGGCATCAATTCCGTTTGTTGTTTCACAGTGCCAGACTAAGAACTGTAGGTTGAGACACCTGACATTTCTCTTTAGAACAAAGCAGTTGAGGAGAAAAGATTTCTCTGTAATTAGCTTGAGTACTCACCCGGAAGTGGTTTATGAGGAGGCAACTTTGGATTACTGCTTGGAGTGTGAACACTGCATATCTTAATGAAGCCAGCCATTAACATGATCAGTGCAATTCCCATAAGCAACACTGCCCACCAATAAGCCTAAAAAACAAAACCACAACAACAAAAAGATTTTGTAGGGGCTGGCACACATGCACAAGAGACAGAGGACACTGAATGTGGCTTTCCTCTGTGTTTTAGAAGTCATCAAAAAGCTTTTCTGAAACATCACTGAGAATATGCAACCATAACATTTTAAAGAAATGTCCCCAAAGTTCTTCCACAGAAAAGTCCCAATACTTCAATTCTAGTATCAGAAGGGTACTTCACAGAAGATACACTCCAGCAGAACTGTATAAGCCTAAAACAACCAACAGCTTACACAAAATTGCCTATGCAGCTCTCCAGTGGTGTTTCACTGCAGCTCTCCTTCCAGTATTTTATTATTAAAGTGTCATCTAGCAGAACAAGAATGATGAATGCTGAAGATCAAAATATTTAGTTCCTTAAATCAGAGTATTCAAATATGAAGAGTAAAATGTGAAAAAACAGTAAATTTAAAATGTAAATGAATAGAGGTATTAACAGACACTATTTGTTTGGTAATTGTGTCCATTCTCTTCAATCTAGCAAACTTATTTATTGCACATAGGGTGTTTACAGAAAAACTAGTAAAACAACGGCTAATTATACTTTGAAGAATGCTGAAGCACTCTGCATATAGAGCAACATGTATCAATTGAGAATCTTGATTACCAAGAGCATTTCATAGTAGACTTGTAATATAAAAACATACTTACCACAATCCATTCTGCAATATTTTCATATAGTTCTGGATTAAAAATTGCTTTCTTTAATCTAGCTAGAGGGCCATCAGCATCTACTAGCCGACACCTCATAAACACATCACAGTAGCCTTTGAAATCATTACAGGGAGATCCAGGTTGCAAAGTAATGGTTTCGAGATTAAAGTATTCCTGCCATCGGCTCGAGCCTGTGCTTGCACAAGTAGCTGGGTCCACTGAAAAGTGAATACAGATTCGTCAAACCATTATTGTATTAAAACATCTGTGCATGAATACCCAGCCTAGCGTTCAGCGGTTCAAAACACTTTTCTATTAATCTGTAAAAATGCAAAATATCATGTTTATTCCCTACAAAATATAATGCAATGTCTGTCTGAAATATGAATAAAATGCTCTCAGGCTAACAAAAGATCAAGTACAAACACCATGAGCAGCTTCCTCAGATCCCTCCTGCTGATTCAGGCAAATCTTACTTTTTCTCATGCAGCAGACATGGCACAGTTCTCTGTCATCCTTGCCATCTGAACTAGCACATGTACACTCCTCCAAGCCGTGCTTCTCACAGATAGAGCCAGCACATTGCTGTGGGAGACAAAAGCACAACAACACAAAAATCAATTTCATTTTTAAGCACACTGACATTAGGAAAGATATTAAAAATTAATCTCTGATAGCGTAATTGTAGGTCTAAAGATGCTTATCAATTACTTTAATTTTTTTCTAAAACTTATAAACAAAAATTTAGTACAGTTATTCAGCTTCAATGTTTTGGCACATTTTCTAATTTTTTAAAAGGTGATTTACCCTATTTTTTAACACAGTATCTTCTTTTATAGTGCCGGGGTACCTTGCAAAACACCCACAGCATTACAATTCACACTGAAACGTGACTACTCAAAACCATAGCTAGAAAAATAAATCAAACACATGTATTCACAAATATTTCTCTTCAAAAATAATAAAAATTAATGGCCAAAAAGATTCTGCATTTCGTTTCACTGTGTGAGGATCCTTCAAACTCAAAAGTTCAGCATATTTATAATCTTGTTTCAAAATCAGTAACTATACAAAGACAATTCCTCTATCTTTAAGATGGCTATAAATGAGCTAAAAAATATTACAAGCCGTATTTGATTAAAAACCTGAACTGTGGAAAATAGAGCAACACAAGTTACAGGTCTTTAAGAGGAAGATTTTTACTTGTTTGTGCTTCCAAGTAAAAAGAGATCGATTTATAGGACACTTCCCATCAATATTTCATAGCAACTGCCATGTTCTCTTTAACCCAGGAAACTAATGGCAGTTCAGAATAACTCTAATTCCATATACTTGCATGTCAGTGCTATGTGTTATGTGTTCGGAGGAACTGTGTATTGCCAATAAACCAAATTCAACCTCTATTGACAGTATATCCAGTTTTCTATGGCAACAGAATTACTTGACCAAGACTGAAGAAAAATGAAACTGTGGAACTAGAAAATAAGACACTTTCATAATCCATATTTTTACAAAAAACTTTTAATGTACCTTTCGTAGACACTATAGCTACCTTGGGATTTGTTACCTACTTCTTAATCCTTGGTGTACTTTCACTGTTATTTTGACTGACACCAATAAATCAAACATCTACACTGAGAAAGAGACAGCTTGCACTCCTCTCCAGTAAGTATAGAAACCATATCAATTCACAACACAGTGAGTGCCCTGCAATAAGCAACATTTGCAGTTACGTATGACTGTAAAACCATACCCCCTTTATGCAAACTTGGGTGTTCCTGTTGCACACTGTGAAGTTTTCTTTGGGCTCAGATGCCGGACAGAGAGCACTGAAACCATTACACATTCCTTCCTTAGCACAGTCTGAATCATTCCGACACTTATCTGTCTTCGCTTTGAAAATACATTGTGCAGTGCAACATGGGCCTTGGCTGGGGCTGGAAAGAAACGCAAATTGTGAATGCCAAGAAAACCATGAACCATTCCAAACGAACTATTCACCCTGAAACCTACTCAACCACTCAAATTTCTGATTTGTGCTAATCAAAATGTGACTTGAAAATAATTTTGCCCATAGCGTAATTATGCTGATGAATTTCTTGCTCATTGCATAAAGCATTTTAAACAAAATCAATACTCTCAATAAAAATGCAGGCAAGCAGATTCAGATTCTGAAATATCCACTAAAGTTCCCATTAAATGCCCAAAATTAAAGCGTACTGTAACACACATGCACAATACCTGCATTGTTTGCCTGGTCTTAACTTGCATTTTTTATCTTCTGGTTGGTTTGCATCAAAACAGCACTCATCTTTACACTGGTCACTGTATCCACAATCACACTGTTCTCCTTGTTCAACCAGTCCATTACCACAGATGGGCTGCCCAGACTCTGAAAAATGCCAGTATATTTATGTACAAAGCAGTACAAAGAATATGCAAATACTTATAAATGTTAACAAGCATCCAGGTAACCATGACTGGAAGAGCCTGGTCAATCCGGACTTTGGACTAGGGCTCAAGTCAACTTCCACTACTGCTTGCCACTGAGCTAAGACACTCTCAAAATTCACAGAATTTTAAGCCTCTGAGTAAAAAGTTTTGGCCGGTACCAGTGGGAGAGGTAAGAGCAAGCTTTCTGCTCAGTCTCCAAGGGAGCTGCATCCTTTCCTGAACTTCTTGAACAGTCAGAGGAACTTAAGGCAAAGGCTGATGGGACTGGGGGGAACTACTATTACTCCAAAATCCAAACCTACTGAGTAGATGTGCAAACCTATGTCAGCACAAGCTCACAAAATTTGTGAGAACTCACACATCAGACTCCAGAGAGAAAAATTCATGCAAAATTCTTTTTAATTTTAATTTTTAAATTTTAATCTAAATAGGATTCCCTGTAGTTTAATACATGCTCCTTACCTCTAGTCTTTTGACAATGAGCATGACTGAACAGTCTGACCCTGTTTGTTTACTCCCTCCCACCAGGCATTTACAAAGACAGAGAAGAGCCTCCCCCAGCCTTCTCTGCTCCAGCCTAAACAGGCTCTCTTGGACTCTCCTCGTATGTCAGATGCTCCAATCCTTTAATAAACCTTGTGGCCCTTTGCTGGACTCACTCCAGTATGTCCTGCTGTTTCTGTGCTGGGCAGCCCAGAACTTGACACAGTATTGGAGATCTCAAATTCAATTCTTTACTTAGAGAATCTTCCAGTAAATTTTAAAAACATAAGATAAAAAAAAATAAAAGGAATTTTAAGTTAAGTATTATAGTAGTAGCTTAGCCATTCTGTTTCAGAAGGATTAAATACATACCAACAAAACAATTGTTTCTCTTTTTCTCAAGAACTTGGCTGATATTTCGAATGCTACAGATAGAGAACTTATTGTTGTTCAGTTTGTCCCCAGACGTAGCTCTTGCATACATGATATAATTGCCATTTTCCTTCTGTCCCAAGTTCTTGGACTCTCCAGGAGTGCACTCCATTCCAGAATCATGCTGCAAAACAAACACTTTACAACTATCTCAGTCATGGCAGGTGCAAAATTAACCTGGATTTGGTAGCCTTAACACAAAATAATAAAAATAAACCACCATCTTACACTTTCAGGTTCCCTGCAAAAAGTACATATAGACCCAAGTTTTGATTTTGGGTTCTCTTTGTTCTGTTGTTTTTTTCCCCCAAGACAACAGTACAAGTATCTAATTTCTGAAGTTTCACCTTATTTGCATTCTTGGTAATGTACTCCCAAGTGCATGTCCCAGAATGAATACTGAGAAAAGCTGCCATCTCCTAAAAAGAGTGGCTTTATGATCACAAAAGGGTAATCAGCATTCTGTAGAATAAAGCAGGAAGAGTTAACAGAAACCACAGTCCATTCTTCTTGTTTGCTTTGAGGGAGGTACAAAGAGAACTTCAAAACAGAGCAGGAGTCCGGGTCAGCCAATGACTACATCTACAACATCCAGCGTGAGCAATGAAATGCATTATACGCTGGCAAAACAAAAAGCCTCATGCTTTCAAGCTTGCCGCAAACAAGCTGCATCCCTAAATGACTGTGGAACAGTTCTGCTGAAAAACATACTTCTTGGTATCCTAATTTCCTCCACTATTTTCTTAGATAAACTTGTAAGTATAAATAACCTAACATAAACATGAGCCATTTGTTGAACAAAGGGTCATATGAATTTTGCAGTGCTTCTTCCTCCTCTCCAGCATAAAATACATTTAAGAAGATGTGTGTGACCCTACTGTTCATAAAGACAGGGAAGTATTTAGGGAACAACAATAAAGTACCTTTGTAAGGGACTGAACTAAGATAAACAAGCAATTAACAAAATGCGCTGTTGCACCAGCGTTATCAAATACTTGTAAAAGGGCTCCGTTGCCATCCATTTTGTTTGCATACAATGGATGTGCATGTATGCTCATGGAGTTAGGATTCTACTTGTTTATAAGAAGTAAAACCTCCATTGGTAAATCATGCCCTCTGAAATGGCTGAGAGTGACTTAACAGACCACCAGTGATACTTACAGGGGAACCAAAGTTATGTCCAACCTCATGTGCAAAAGTAATGTGAGACACCTTGGGGGGCACATGAGAGCCATAGTTCTGGACAGTAATGATTCCAGTGTTCAGGGACTTCTTCTTACCATCGGAATACAATTTGCTTTTTTCACATATTCCACCAGAGCTCCCTGCATTCAGACAAAAGTACAACAGTCACACATTGAGGGCAGGAAGTGTTACTTGTCCACTGACATCCAGAGCAACAAAGAGTTTGCCTCTGCAGGTTTACAGACTAAGAGTTCTTCTCTATAATTAATATCAACACAACCTTGCTCTCAACACTGATTGGATACATTCGCAGAAGAAGTTAGTTGGTTTAGAATAGCTTTTGAGAGCTATTTTGGGCATTTACTGTATGGGCAAGCCCTTATTTCTTCATACCTGTAGTACAACACTAGCAGAGTGCAATATCCAATACAACTAGCCTCAATCTACATCTCATTTGGATTTCACTAAGTAAAAAAATCCATAGTAAATTCAGGGATCCTCTCTCATAGCAAGAGCATTTATATAAAATGCCTAACACTATCTATGTATCACTGTCAGAAAAACTACAAGCTAAAGCTGAAAATGCTTTTGATGTGTTGGTTAATCAGACCCATGTTTAGAAGGTTGGCGGTCAAGTGCATCACACTTCCTGTTTGGAAAATGCCAAAAATTTTGACTTTAATGTCACCAATTTTTTCATAGGTTGAGTTTTTACTGAAGCATTATTGATGTTCTAAAATTCAGCTATTCTATTGCTGATGTAAATGGCGTCTAAAAACCACTCTAAAGAAGTTTTCCTTTCTGAAGTAAAATCTCGATTTAGTGACATATCCCATTTAATTTGTCAGTATGTGCATTAAGGACCAGAATCTCTCAAAGGTCTTAATCTTTCTCAATTAAATTCAGTTTTGGAAGCAGCATCTGTGGACTGCACATTCCAATTCATCCTGTGCTTGCTCAGTGTATACACTAGACTTGTCATCACAGACCTAATTTCTCATTTCCACACACCATCTGGGCATTATTTTTCCTATGGTTCTTCCACAGTCACTAAGGTTAGTCCACACAGGTCCCTCTAACACACTCACTGCAGTCCTGGGTCTATTGATCTCTTACTCCCTACGAACAGTTTTATGCGTCTTCCACCATTACTCAAATTCTGTTAAAGCTCTCTTTAATGGTCTCATTAAAGTATCTAGTCCCTTGCAAAGTCTCACAAATTGAGATTTTTTTTACATCAAAGGACATATTTTAGACCCAAAATACACAACTACACTGAAACTAATGAGAATCAGTTCAAGAAGAGTCACACAGTAATTATTCTGTTATCTCCCAGAAGACCTCACTCATTTAAAAAAAAGAGAAAATTCAATACTACCTAGAAAACATAAAGGTTCTGCAGTGTAGTTCTACAAAATTTAAACTGCAGAGTAGTAAGCTCTGTTCATATAGAGCTTATATACTTGTTTCATCTGTCACTTTACTGGTCCACTCATACCTACCATAAATAAAAAGTAATCCAAGTAATAGCACCTTTGTATAACAAAATAAATACACTTTTCTTTATTGTTCATATCATGCTCACCAGAAATACAGAAAGATGAATTGAAATGACACAATACACTTTTTTAAAAAAAAACAACTAAACCATACCAAACCGACACTGTGGAAAGTTAGGAGATTTTTGTGTATTTGCGGTCAATTTAAAAGACAGTTTCTACCTTTCTTCTAGTGCCTACCTACAATACTTTATCTCATAGCACTGAAGGCTGTATATAATTACCTGAAGGGGCTCCAACCCAAGCAAGACCAAGGACTCCATCATCAAAATCACGGTCTGTAAACACATAGGCCAAGCAATAATCATCATGATTCTGTTCAGAGTTCAGTTCCAGAAACTTTTCCACACCAATGTTAGGAAATCTAAAGGGATTGGAAGAGTCCTTCTCATCTACGGTTGTGTTAATCTAAAAGTAAATTGAAACAAACTGTAAGACAGGATTCATTTCCACTTGCACATGCCAGCTAAGAGGTTTATTGTTGTCAGTACCTTGCTATGTTACGTAGTTTAAAATGTTGCTTAAAATTTACAATCCTTGACAAATTACCACCCCAATTATTTGGAAAACACTGTGCAACAATAAATGAAAAACTGAATTTGTGTAGTAAATCCCCATTCTCTTATTTCCTTCTATTTCCTTTCCATCAGTACCCAAAAATTAGTATTTATCCTTCTAAATTACCACTTTTACAAGGAACTCTCAACTTGGATAGCCATTATCTATTTTAGTATTTAAAGTTCTTGGAGAGTAGTAACAGTCTCACACAGCAGCACAGCTGAAACAAAGTAAGTTGACTCCTTATGAATAATTGACCACAGCTTAATAACAGAAGTAGTGGACTTCTGACAATAAACACTAAAACCAAACCAAATAAATGGTTTAGGGCATCATTTACTGCAGAGACACTTGTGCTAAAGAACTGTTATAAAACAATAAATGGGTACAAATGAACAGGAACAGGACATTTGAAGAGTACAGCCTACAAGCAGCATTCAGTGAAGCTGAAAGCATTTCCAACACAACTTACTCTTATTCGTTTCACCATGAAGCTGATGTTACGGATCCCCGAAAAATCTGTTGACTGGTAAATTGTGTCAATCGCTTTAACATGGCTGGAAATCTGTCAAAAACAAAAGTATCTACAGTTCAAAGATGTATGCATCTCACTATAGCTTATCTTAAACAGCAGCAGCTGCAAGGCCTACAATATATGATACTGTGCTGTAGGAACCCCTAACTGGCCTTTTTAATTAGATGATGGCACATAATGGAAATAAATCACTACCAGTACCTGCATCACCACCATGCCAGATACCACGAAAGGATTTTGTCATTTGCCTTTTTTTTTAACCTATAATTCTATCAACTTTCAGACACGTGTTTGTGATACTCATTTATTCACTGCTTTGGTAAGAAAACACTGTAGTTGAAATCTTATTCAAAGCTTTGGGGGTTTTTTTGGAGAAAAAAGTTTAGTTGTTACATAATTATTCTTCCATTTCTGGTAGAACACAAATGTGAAAAAACTAATCATTTACCTTTTCCAAGAGCACACAGAAATACTAATTCACTAAAAAGCCGATTTTGAAGGTGACTTCAGGGCCTTGAAAAATGTTACTCAAATTGCATATGTACAGTGTGATGAATAAATAGCAAAATTCAGATCTGCAAGTGGCAGAGAAACTTCAGACTTCAGGGAAAGTGTGCTAACACACTAACTATATTTTTAGCAAATTATCAGCAAAACCACTAAATCAAATTGACTCTTTTCCCAGTTAATACTATATTGACAAATGAAAAGCATCTGCCTTTAGCTGCCAGTGCTTTTTTAACCATCCACTACATCAGATACTCCAGGAATAGATCTCGGCATCATTCGCTCGCAGTGTTTTGAGCTAAAATTTTCGAAGGAAGCCTGTGCAAGTGTTAAAACAGAGGCTTGGCAGGCTGTCAAACAGGACAGAACTCTTCAGGAAGTATTATTTTTCTGAGTAAGAATTGAGAACAGTCAGACTGCAAGTCCTGCTTGTAGGTGCTAAACACACCACAGGCTGCCATTAAAGGAAGCACAAGTGATCAGGACTTTTATCACAGAAACAGTATCTTTGTAGCAAAATTAAAAACGCTGTTTCAATTATGGCAAGATCACTTTAACAAATTAAACAAGACATTATAAAGTAAATAAGCAAAAATACAGGCAGGTAAGTCACAAGGAATTTATCAGGACTACACGAAGTAAAAGCAGATTTAAAACAAAGGGATTGGAAATACCTGTGCGATTACAGCTTCCCTGGTTCCATAATGCTTATAGAATAAATGATCAGTCTGAATATACAGCTGGCACGTGTTTTTTTCAGCCTGAGTGGCACGCTTTTTTCTCAAAAGCTGTGGATCATCGCTCTTAGGCTCTTCAACAGGCTTCTATGTAAGCACAGGACAAAAATACATTAATTTTGTAGATCTACATGCTGCACTAGATTACCTAAAAATGACAATTTTTTTTTATAAACATATTCCACTAATACAAACAGATTTTCATTTTCAACTTGCAAAGTTTGATGAAACTTGAATTAAGTACATTGTACTCAGTTTTCAAATACTTTAAATGTAATCTTAGCAAAAGCTCTTTCTGCGTTTCATTTTATATTACAAAAGGCAGTCAATGTTACATGGATATTTTTCATTCATGTGATCTTTGGAATTTTTCTTTTTCATATTCCTTTTCTAAAATAAACAAACAGTGTATCAGGAAAGAAACAGCACTGGTGGGACTTAACTGCACCTTCCCTAACACCAATTATTTCAAATTGTAATTACCTTAGTCAGCTACCTCAGCAAACAGAAATGTTTGAGCACTTCAGCATGGAACAAACGGGACACTGAACACAAAGTTAAAGGAACACTGGTAAGTCAAAATGGTATTTAATAACACATTGGCCTTACAGTACTTACTGGCTGATGGCCCTCTCTCTCCATGAAGTTTTACAAGCAAATTTTTGGGAAAGCATGTTATTGTTACCAAAGCTGAAAAGTGCATTAAAATTGACCATTTCTGGAGTTACAACATAAATAAACTAAGTTGCTGACTCTATTTAACAAGCCATATTGCAAAGTTTTCTTGGTATATATTTAGCTGACGCCACAAAATTATGCCAAGACAGCTAAATCTAGGAGAAACTCAGTAATTTGCTGTTGGGGAAAAAATATTTCATGACATGTGGTGCAAAACTGAAGGCAAACCCACTGTGGGACTCTAGCCGGGTACACAAGTTCCTTCCACAGGACACTTACCTTTTACAGAGCCAATCTGTAACGTGCTGTAAACCCCTTCAGTCTTACAGGGTTGTTAGGAAGGCCCCCCCACCAGTATCACCTAATTTGCCACTGAAAGCACTCAGATATCCTAAGTGTGTTATATCAACATAACCTGAAAATCTAAAAATTATTGTTCTTTAGAACCAATGTGTTACTTGGAGATCAAGGGATCTTGAAACTTTTCCTTCTCAACTGCAATAAAGTATATTCCTCATTTCAAACTTGATTTCCACTCCCATCTAAAATTCTAATTACTGAAAAATTTGAGTTCATGTAGGATTTGTTAAGACTCTAAGTAGCACATCCATGCTGCAGAAGCAATGAGAAAAAAGAATTTGGAAAAATTATGTTAAAAAGAAATCTCTAGCAATAATTTAAGTATCTCACAATGTGGAGGGATGATGGCTCACCAAAAGTAAAAGAGACAACATACAAGAAATAGGAAGTTACCACACTAACTACTAATCAACATAATCCATTAGCCTTTGGTGTACCTCTGTTGTTGGTTCTTCTATACCAGTCATCTGGTACTTCTGCATTCTTTCAAATACTGAATGATCTGCACAACCTCCTTGTGGTCCATATTTATGTGGATATTCTAAAAAGAGGAAGGCCAGGTTGAGTTTTCAAATTCCAAGTACAAGTCCAAAATATGGCTGCATCACTGCAACTTATTCAGTTTGTGTCCAATATTGTGCATGTGGCTTGAGGGAAGCATTAAAAGATTCAAGGTTTATGCAGCTTTTTTTCACGAAACATTTCTACTAAGACACTCTTAGTTTTACAAACAGAACAAAACTGACACTCGCTTCTTAATATTACTTTCTCAGGCAGCACAAGAAAATATGATGAGCAGTGTTTAACACAAGAATGAGAGCTTTTATTGACACATCTGTACCCACTTGCTTCAACTAAAAGCAGCCCTCAGAAAATGACATTACAATGGAAAATTATTAGAGATCAAGTATACTAAAGACTGCTTGGATAAGAGAAAGGGTTTTTTATGCACTTGGCAAACCAACTAAGAAACCTAACATTCTTAGAGGATTTTATTATGTTATTCACCTTCCACAGATTTTTTGGAAGTTTTCACATTATGCTACTTAACTACCAATACTTAAGAAGTGAAACACTAATGGATAGAATCACAGCACTATCTGGGCATGCATTAGTTAAACATGCTGGAGATCCAAACTAGTGAGAATATCCTACAGTCACCTCTTTAACAAGGGCAACACTTGCAATAGTTGCCAATGCTCATTGCACAAGGGAATGTGCTTCAGACACACACGCTTAGGTTTTACTGTCAGTACCTATCTCAAATTTGCACCCTGTACCTGCAGAAGCTTCCTTTGGAGATGAGAAATACTGAATATTTATCCTTTCAATTTCCTTGCAGATTGGATCCCCTTATACATTGGTGCCCAAACAAGAAATAACAGAATATATATTATGGTAGCCACAAACTTAAATACTTAACAACTCTGTTTCTATAGGGCAAATCATAATTTTAGCATCATCTCAATTGCGTGCTGCTTTTGTCAGAAATGTGCAAACTTTACCAAGGTTTGTTTTTTTAGGAGTTGTTGGTTGGTCCGTTTTTTATTTTTGGTTGGTGGAGAGGTGTTTTTTCATGAGTGAAGATTCAGATTCACAAAGTAAATAGAACAGACAAGTATGAGTTCAACTTAAAAAGCCTAGGCACCAAGGGCCTGACACCCAGACTGTATTCATTTCAGGTGATTTGGCCCTGGACTAGCTCTAGTCTGGGCTGTGGAGTCAAGGCTTGGCAGCAGCTGGAGCACAGCAGATGCACTCCCTTGGAGTATGGGTTCTGATATGGTTTTGTCTGACAGCTGCCTTTAATTATCTTTGACTCTGCTGCCTGTTTCCTGCAGTCATACAGCATGATACTGCTAAGCTACTTCAATATACAGCTTACCTGGTAAGTTTATTTCATGACTTTCTGCATATTAGTTTCCCTCATTTCAATTTCTACTACCACATAAATACCATTTTTGAACTGCTGTCTCATCACGTTCCTCCCAGCACAATTAGCCCTAGCACAGTGCTAGAAGAATGGACATAAAAAGAGAAAAAAATGCTCTTACTGCAAGTCACCTCACCCAATTTGCTCCAGCACAGTAGCGGAACACTGACTTGGCTACAACCAATATTAAACAAAAAGCACCACTCTGTTGGAGTCATCTTGTACTTTTTGGGATCCTGTTTAATGTCACTAGATTGGAGTTACAAGCAAGGGACTGTAGATCCTTCCCTTCTCTGTCTCCACCACCCTTTTCTTTTCCCACAACAGTATTAAAATTCTACTGTATTTAGTCTAATGCAAATTTTCATTACCTACGACCTGACTTCACACCACTGACTATTTACCTCTGCAACAAGAGCAGGTTACCCAGGGGTAAGAGCCACGGCCCATCCTGCCTTTCCACCACACACTGTCCTGCAGAAAACCACTGTACCCTGAAAGCAACTCCTGCAGGAGCCCCGCTCTGAAGCATTATGACAACTGACAGAACAGTATTGGAAATAAATGTTCTCGGCGTATTACACAAAATAATCTGCCTTTTCTCGCTATCTTGTTTCCCAAAGATGTTAGGAAATCCCTTAACACATTTTTTATGCTGACTGCCTGAAATTCAAATATTTCTTACTTCAAAAGTAATAATGTAGTAAGAAACACTTTAAAGCCATGACAGTTAAAATTACCAAAAAATGAACACAAAACAGTCTGCAACAGCAATTGCCAAGGTTTTGCATGTGCTGGAAAACACAAATACCCCAAGGACAGATTTGAAACCACCCTGCTAATCACAGGAGACAGGTAATACAGGATAGTTCACTTTGGAACCATTTCTAACTTACAGGGAAAGTTGCATACGAAGTTTTTATTTGCTAAATGCTGAACTGCCCCCAAGCTGTGAAGGCACCATTCCCTCTTCATCTTTTGAGACTTCCTATTTCTATCATCCCCTGCAGCAGTTCCATTTTTAAATTTCTAAAGCTAAGCAAGAACTATGTGGTGCCAGATGACTTGGACAGTTTTGACCCACAAGACACAAGTCTGATCCATGCTGTTGTGAAGCTTTTCGATGCTCTGAGATGTGCCAGCTTTCTGTGCTGCCTTCTGCCAGCTCTTTGGGATCAAGAGCTTCTTAGCCTATCCCTACCACAACCCTGTGAAAAGGAAAAAACATGCCTTCACCATGAAATGATTGCCTACAGTGAATGCATAGTTGAGGAAAAATAGAAGACCATTTTCCAACAGAGCTACAGCAGAAGAGGTTAATAACAGGTTTAATCTTCTAACTAGAAAAAATCATTAGGCAAAAAACCCCAACTTTTTCTTTTCCAGTACTGTCCACTTTCAGTTTTTGTACATCCTGGCAGAATGTTAAAAAAATAATAAAAGAGTAGAATAAAATAACAAATCTAAAAACCACCCACAAAATCTTGTCATTTCATACCTTCTGACAACAATGTCTTATTCTAACTAGATGGCAGATGATTTTTAATGATATATACAACTCCAGATACTCAAAATAAGAATTTTTTTCCTTTTACGAAAATACTACCTTCCACAAAGACATTCCCGAACATTTGGTTTTTCTTCTTCTAATTATCAGTAAATGGTAGGATCTATTAAGCATTTAGGTTAATTACTTAATAATTACTGGATTTAGGCATCTTGGGGCAAGGATGACATCAAACTTCCATTACAAATGATGAAAACTCAGTTCTTTAACTGCAACAGAGATTTGCCCAATACTAGCAAAAGTAATAACGTCAGAATAAAATTCAAATATAAGCAGATACCAAAAAAATCCTTATTACAGATTTCATTTGCAGCGCTCTGTGACACTGTGCTCCCATGACAACTTGCATCCCAATATGATGAAAAAGAAACCAGGTTCTGATTAAGAACACAGTTTACAATGGTCAGTCCATTCAGCAGATCGGGCTTTGCAAAACTACAAACCATTTCACTTTCTGTTTCTAGCTGTATAGTTCTTCCAAGGCCATAAAGACAATTAAGTGACCTTGTTAATTTTTGTGAAAGTCTGAACAGGATTTTCCTGTATACTGTCGATCTGAAGAAATACTGATTTTGTATTTTACATTATGAACTTAGGGAAACATTTGTAGCAAATATAATTCAAATAAAGTAAATATAAAGCTCAGATAAAGTTCAAATAAAATCTTCATCCTTAAAGAAAGGATGAATAAATATCTTAATGTAAACAACATTTTGCATCTTTCTAGCCCTAAATTATAAAACAGTTTGATCAAGGCTGGTTTAGAAACTAAAATCATTCAACTTGTGTTTCAAGTCATGAATAGAAGGCTGCCTTCCACTGGTCACCAGATCCACTGTAACAGACAAAAGCTGCCTTATAAAGTTGACAATATAATCCCCATTTACAAAACAACTTTTGTTTAACTACTGAAAAAGAACTCATTGAGATGCTAATCATATGTTGCATTGTGGTTTCTGAAAAGCACTGAAAAGCATATTGTTTCGAAAGGCTGAAACATGGGTGACCAAAAAAATACCCAAATTAAAGCAAAGATGACTTTTTACCTCAGTCTCTCCTGAGTTAGAAATGTGATCATTTTTGTTGCTTTTGTCCTACATAAGATAGTAGTGGCTTGACTATTTCACAAGAGTTAGCTTTAGATTAGAGCAGTAACAACAAATTAAAAACAAAACTACTATAAAGTTTAGCTTTTTTGAATTGTTGGCTTTTCTTTGGAGCTGCATTTCAATGCAAAAATAGGTCTCACGAAACACAAAAATAATTTAGCTTCTTCAGAAGGAGACAGAATAGTTGTACACTCCCGATATTTCACACAGCAGAAATCCTTGAGGCATCTATGATGCTAATGACTGAAGTGACACTATACAATCAGAACACATGCACATCAGACTGCACTGGCAGCCACCAACCGGAGTGATGCGTTTTTAAATAGCGCTCCTTAGACTTCGCTCCACGATGGGCTATTTTCAACCCTGCTGAGCAAGCAGCAATGTTCACTAACTTGGTGACTTGGAAGCCATACTGTACTGCTGCTTTAATGTGCCTCACTGGAATAGACTTAGACCGTGCCCTCTGATAATCTGATTTTGTTTCTAACTGATGGTTTTGATGCACTACATTCAAGAAGAAAATCAATGAAAGCCAACATACCATCACCTGAATAATTAAAAACACCCCAACATATCCTGCTCCCATTCACTTTAATACGACATTAGTAAGAACCAATTCCATCATTACTTTTTCAACTTCCCTAAGTGATCCATTTAGACTTCCAACAGAGATAACTCCTGCAAAACAGCAATAGTAACTTTCATAAAATCAATTTATCTGCTTCTTTAAGGCACAGTTCTATTTCTGTCAGTATTCGATAACAGTGAAGAGTATTTTTAGTCACTCACTATTTACAGCATAAGGAACTGGGACATGAGACAATCTTCTTGCTTGTCTCAACCTCTGAAAACTGGGCACATCACTTCACTGCCTTATGTCTCTTACTTTCCTCCTCCCCCTCTTTTCAACAACAGGGCTAGTTAATAAAACCCTTTATGAACCTGACAGTGACTCATTTACATAAAGTCCTACATAAGTGGAAGTTCAATATTCCCACTATCAAGCAGTAAATTGAACTGTTCACTGAGACCTATAAGATGTATCACAAAACTCAGAAGTATGCGTAAATTATTCACAGAAATATTATGAAAGATGCATCTTCATTTCATGTCAGACTTTTGTAACTTTTTTGTCACTTTTCCCCCACTACTACTACAGCAGCAAAGCCAGTAATAGTCCAACTGCAGCTAACAAGAAAAGCTGCCTTCTCCCTTTTGAACTGACTTTCCCCTGCTGAACTGACCAGCAATGCTCTGTAGAGATGAAAATTAAGCTCATGCTGCAGCTTCCCTTTGAGAATCAAAAATATGGAATGATATCCTGTAAAGTTATTCTCAAGTATGGATCTTGTAAGCACCAGGAAAATACACACTTAGTCAGTCAGAAAACAAATGCTGTTCACAAATCCAGTAAATGCTTTCGTTCACAAGCTCTTTAAAATTATGGAAATTCTATTTGATTTTGGGTTAGTAATCATATTTACAGAATAAGATAACAGGAAGGACAAACATATTTGCTAGCTCACAGCAATTTTAATATACTCAAAGACAGCACACATACTGCCACTGAATGTAAAATACAAAAAACCCACCCAAATTTGCCAAGTTTTTAGCAGAGAAAGATCACTTCTCTTCACTGCCTTCACACAGAGAAGTAATCAAGGAGAGCAGTATGCAATAACCCTGGTTTTTTCATTGGCTTACAGTACAGAGAAAATTGTAACACACAAAGCCAAATCACAATCAGAAATTTTCCTCATCTAACTTCCTGTTCTTTGACTCTTCCTTTCACAATGCAGTCTCATTATGACGTACTTTGAGAATGATTTCTACATATATCATTATCAGAGTGGTTCAAGTCATAGCTAATGATCTAATCCAAGCCTCCTCATCCAATTCCAAAGGATATTTCAAGCTCAAGTCTTCTAGGGTTTGCACAATGCTCTGAGGGGAAATGTTTCTTTAAAAAGTTATGGTTTAGATTGATTTTTAAGCAAGACTGAAGTCCTGAAGTTAGTTGGAAAGAGTTTGTTAGCTTCAATAACCAAAAGTTCATCTTAAACTGACTCTGCCAACATCTACTTGGAAGGATTCGAACCTGGAATCACAACTGCAGTAAGCAGTACTTTTGAGGTTCAGTATAACTTAAGCATCAAACAAAACTGATTTGTATTACATCCGAATGTTTACACATTACATCTGTATGATTATACACAAATAGGCAGGTAGAGTGCAGGAGAACTCTGGTGCACCTGTTCTGAAGATGGAGAAATATTTCATGGTACTTTTTCATCCTTCGGAGCATTTGCAACCAAAGCCAGATTTCTGAGGCTATACTTGTCAAACTGAAGTACTATTCTCTGTACACTTCCACCAGCTATTGTGTAAAATGGGACATACTGGGTGCCACCACCTCTTCTAAAGAGCTCTCTGAAGGCACATGTGACAGACACATGCAGGGGAAGCTTTTATTTCACACAAATGCCACCCTCACGAGATATAGGTAATGATTTAGTGACTTGAATTTTTATTATCTTTTAATTTCCAGATCACATGGAAAAGCAATCAGTATCGATCATTTTAAGAATGTATTTTTCAAAAGAAATACGTATCCATTGGGTAGGAAAGGTATTGCTTGCACACTTAAACCCGACTGCTAAGGATTTCTTAAAGGGGCAGAATAAAAAAGACTCACTTTGGTTTGACATAAATCTCTCTCACACCGTAATTGCATATGAATCACTTGAGGACAGCACGATTCACAGTGTCATACACAAGACAAAGTCTCATTTGATGCTTACAAATGGCTTACAGGTTTTGACATTTAATTAAAAAAAATATTTCATCTGTAGCACAAAATGGAAGTACTCACTGATATCATCTTCATGATAAATGACAGAGTGGAATGGTAGGTTTCTGTCCTTTATGTATCTCTCTGCTGGCTCAATATAAAAGGTCCCACCATGAGTTTGGATGAATCCTTCAAATTTTCCATCAATAACAGACCCATGAGTAAAACTTCCCTGCTCACCTGTTAAGGGACAAAGTGCATTAGTTTTTTCATACCCTTCAAAAAGCTTCCAGCCCTGTGCAAACATCAAACATCACATTACCCAAGGTGTTAAGCTCACTGCTAACATGTGATACTTGCATAATTATCCGGATCATGTACCACTTCCCAACTGCTAAAAGCCCCCAAGAACTCTGGGGTAATAAGATTCTGGACAGCAGCAGAAAGACATGTCTGATTTTTTAAGACTAAGATTATCCATCAGTAAGACAAACAGTTACACAAAATCAGAGTCACTAAGTTCAGTAGCTTCCCAATCAGGTGCATAAAGGACATGTTTAAAAAGCATATAATGAAGAACTTAGCTCTTCATTTTAAAGCTGCTACATACATAGCATGTAATGCTATAGTCAAATCCTGTCCTTATACATCCATTTACACAATTAGAAATACAAAATAAATAATAGAATCAGAGCACATATAAAACTGAAAGCCTTCAAAGAAAGACTTCTATATTAAAGTCCCTATATTCAAGACATTCATTTTTCTCTTCAAGCATAATCCTCTTAAAACTGTAGCCAGGTTTAAACCTGGCATAGAGTGAATTTGTATTTGAAACAGTCACAATCAGGAAAAGTAGAACTGTCAAAGTTGAATCACTGACTGCTAGAACATGCAGCATCCCAACAGCCTTTCCCATATAAAGGAAGAAAGATCACTCTGCTAAAAGAATATTTATATATTCCTCCATTGAGGAAAGTTCAGAATCACACTATCCAAAAGCCTTTTGACCTACTCAAAATCTGGTAAATTGGTCTGCCTAGGTGCATATAAAGCCCTAACTGTGGTTACTACTTTTCAAAGTTGAAAATGCTCACTTCAAGACCGCAGGACACTGCTAAGAAAGATCTTCGGAAAAACCTAACAAACATTATAAAGAGGGGCAGAGTAAATCTTAATCAATTTCTTCTTTTCATCTGCTTTTAGTTCTGTAATTCTTCATCATTTTTAATCAATTTTATCTTTTGTATTTACTAGCATCAGGTATATTACCCTTAATGATGGTAGCTCTATATCTCTTCTATTCTTTTAAACTAAGAGCGGCACCTAATTTCTTTTTTCTTAAATGCATACAACTTTTTTTTAAAAAATGCATCAGACTTCTATGAAGAGCAAGTTCACAAACAGAGTTGAAATTCAAGTTTTATGGATATGAAAATTATCAGATAAAATTCTCATTTGTTAAGTGTGATTCATATATAAAATGTGTTAGATGCATAATTAAAGTTTAACAATAATCTGATCATACAGATATTAATTTTCTCCATGTACTATTAGAAAATTCCTGTTCAAAATTGTTACACTTTTATCCATTTTTAAGTGTTATACTTACCATAAATCTGTCCAGTGTAAATATGGGAGGTATCATAATCAATTACTTGGTTCGATATTTCTACTTTAAAGTCATCACTAAAAAGAGATGTATCTCTCTTCATTCGAAGGTTGAATTGTCTAAAGTGAATAAAACAAGATGGTAAATTGGCTTTGAGCTTCAACTACAAGAACACTAAATAACATACTTCAAAACAGCATTTTTGTGCAAAGAATTTGCAGACCTTTCAAAATTTATCTGTAGAAAATTTTTATACCGTACAAAAATCCGACCTGAGCCTGGAAGTATTTCTTTAAGCAAGATTATTTAGATGCTTTTGATTGATATAAGTAGCTAAATTTACAAGTTTTAAGCTTGAAAACATTAGACTTAAACACATAATTCTAAAATGCTGACTTGGACTAGACACTTGTTCCCAGTCCTTCAGAAGACACTCAACTAGCTTAGGAAAAATGCAACATTTTACTTCACAGCACTGTGAAGTAAAAGAGATAAAAACAACTATCACTTATTTTACTTTCATTTAAGTAATGAGCTAATTAGTGTTTCAACTGAAACTCAAAAGATGGACAATGACATCTAATAAAAATACTCAAACTGGTAGAGTTACATGAACAACTATCTGAACAGCTCCACTGTTTGAATGATTGTGTTCAAATTGCAACACTACATACAGTAATGCAAATCCTACTGCTAAGCTTTGTATGAAACATTTTGTTTGTATGAAAACAAGAATGAAACAGGAGTTTCATTCAAGCAAGCAACATAACTGAAGTGTTTTAAAATGCCTGACATTATATGAATTCATACCTCTGACAACCATTTGCTTGCTTCAGAATTTCATTTGGTATTCTCCTAAATTTTTTATAAACATTTGGCAAATACAGATCATGAAGTTGTTGAAGTTTCATCCATTCCAATTTTACTCTTGATTTTCTTCCTATATTTTTCTCTTTCCACACAATGAAGAAATTGAAGGAATATTATCGTTATGTCACCAATTTGTTACACAAGAAGTAACTCCGATAAATTGAGTACATCTGGGTCACAGACTTCATCTCAAAACCGTGACCAGCAGAGCTGACCTTCACAGTGAAAGTTAGTATCCAAGTGTGCTACCAACAAAATAACCCAGGCAATTAAGTACAATAGTGTATAGTTAATTAAATCTAGTTACTTTTCACTAATTAGCTAAAGTATACACAGGATGTATCTTCAGTCTTCATTTGCACGTTAAATATGACACCATAGTTTTAAGTACATTGAAACATTAAGATGTACATTAAGATGCAAACTTCAAGATCAAAAAAAGCCTGGGAAGGGCTATAGTGACTCATGTTGACTATTCTGTAACACAAACAGCATTTCACAATCAAACTGTATTTATTATTGTTGCCACAGTGTTAATAAAGCTTCAAAGGAAGTACTCTCCTCTGGCAATGTGTCACAGGTATCTACTACAAGGTTATGAAATGTTGAGATGTGGCTGGAAGATGGGGAAGGTTAAACTTCAGCAATTCCCTGTGACTCAGGATTTGTGCCAAGCCCAGCAGTGCTCCTATCACAGTTTCAACACAGATGTATTTTGTGAGGAAGATCCTCTTGTTACAAAAGAAGGAACAGTTCAGTAAAAATGCACCAGGATACTGGAGTCACTGAGAAACAAGAAATAAGAACTATTCTTCAAGTTTGTCTTGTTACTACCTCTGCAGCAACAGTCCCTTGGTAACCCAGAGGTTCATGAGGAAGAGGAAAGAACATGAACAAGCAACCCAGAGACACATGGTAGGACAGAATACTACAAAGATTATCCAACACATTTTTCGAGGGTGGGGTGGTGGGCAGTATGAAGACCTGAAGCCACTTTATGTGGCTCTCCTGGGCAGAAGTTAAAAATGAACAGGTAGAAAGAAATTACGACCAACACTGATGAGAATATGACAAACTTCATTCATGTACTTGAAAAAGTTATAGTCACTTTGGATGTAATACACTGCTCAGGGTGTTATATAGATTTACACTCCAGTTTAGTTTCAGCTATCATTGTGACTGAGTTCTCCCATTCGAGGATGGATCAGACTCAGTGCATCTGAACTGACGTTAAACGGCAAGAGATCCTGGACCCTTTGGAATCTCTCCTCCCTTCTCTAGTATTTGATAGAAGGCTTTTTACCATAAGAAGTCTGTAATTCTGTTTCTGTGATGAACTGAAATATCTACTAATCTCAGAAAGAGCACCTATCATGGCTAAACTGCTTCCTCCTCATGAAAGAAAGTAGGTTCTGGGGAAAAAACCCTCCATCTATATAGCACTTCTCTTTCAGAAGTGCAAACACCATTTCTTTAAAATTACATTTTTCTGGTTGTATTCATGTACGTTTCAAAGAAAACTGAGGAGCAGTTGTCTCTAACACTCAACTGTATCAGAAATTTTCTATGGCTTTGAAGTACACAGTGTAAGAGAATGCAGGACTTCTCATGTAATTAACTCCCATCTATACCAGCAGAGTGGGGAAAAAAACCCAGGACTTGATGTCAGCCTGAAAGCTGGTAATTCACCCAGTTTAGCTTAATATAATCCCACGTACACAGATGGGTGAGCCCTACACCTCAACTGTGAAGCCATGCAGGGTATCCTCAGCTGCTGCTCCCACCCTTACAAACCAGCAGGACAATCATGGTGCAGTCACGGGCTACCCTCCATGGGCACCATCTAACCACCATCAAGTTTTGCCTCCACTTCTGACACTGCAGGATTCACTTTCGGGGAGCAAGGGGAAGTTCCGTGGAGTTTAATGAAGCTGGGAATGGTTGTTCCTTCTGTGTGGGATACCCTTCCATCAACATTACCTGCATGTCTCTTCAAAACGGACTGTGAGAAGTTTGTACCAAATAAAAAGTTTCACCAGTTTAAAGTTTAGTAAGCCTCTATTTATTCCCCTTTAACTTTCACCCTCTTCTTACTTGTCACATGGCTACATAACAAACACTACAAATTTTAACCCGTGTTGCCAATTATCTATCTTCTAATAAAATTAGTTCTACTTGCAGGATTAGAGAACTATTTCAAATGCAAAAAAACTCAGCTGTGCTTCACACTAACAATTCTCTATTTGATTTCTTAACTTAGTTAAACTATTAGATAACCTGATCATCTCTCAGCTATTTTTAAACAGGTCTTTTCTTAGTCATTCAAACATGCTTGATGAGGACAGGATTATCTGTCTGACTGTTCACCTTCTAAATAATGAAATATTGACAAACATTCCTTTACTTCTCCTCCACCAAAGGAGGGAGAAGACAACTTGGGACTGTGGGAGGGAAAGGGGCCAGGCAGGGTGGAGGAATAAAAAAGCATCTATTCATCTCCACTTCCAATAATTAACAACTTTAACAGATCACCAAACTTCAAACATAAATTCTGCCCTGGCTTAAATCCAGTAGCTTCATGAAATTTTCTGAGGACAGGAGACTCCAGGGAAGTTATACAAATTTGTCTGTACCGTTACTGAATATGATTTCTAAACTACCTACAATGGAAGAAATAAGAAGCTTCAAATAAGTCTTTTGTCAATTACCATTACTACAGCATGCACTGAGTTCTCAGTGCAAACTAAGTTATTCCCTAGCCTAGCTACACACCAGGCAGAAGATTAACTAACTTCAGAAAAATAATGCCTCTTTTATTTACACACTTTCTACCTAGCAGAAGACATTTTCCAGCAGCAGTGATCTCTAGAGCAGAATTAAATCAATTAAGACGAAGTTTTGACCTTGCTTATTTGTTACTGCTTCTGTCTTCTACGGATCTGAAAACTTGATATGGTAAGAGGACAGTGCTTAGTTACTATACGGTTGCCCATTTGGTTGTAGACAGAATTTTGGTAAAACTTTTACATACACATATACGCACATATATAATTATATAATCAGCTTTGATAATAAACTACATCTTCTATATTAAAAGCAGTACCCTGAAGGCTATCAAGAGGTACATTTTTATTTCTCTTCAGCTTACCTCAGGGACACTATGTTCAATTAGCAAGTAATACAGTAATTCAGTCATAATTAAAGAAAAATTATAGTTGAGAGCACCACACTTAGCAAAAACCCAGTACTTTCCCACGGGCTCAAGTTATGTTGATCCTATGCTCTAATCAGAGCAAGTACTTGAAAGGAAAAAAAAAAGCCACATTTACATATTGACATTTGGTAAAAGGCACATAAAGGCTTACATGCAGGAGCTAATGCCTAACCTATTATTCCATTTCTTTTTAATATGAATTACCATCTAAGATCAGTGATTTCAATACAATGGAATGTCCAATATATTGGGTCACTGGTACCTAATCTGCAGACTTCCACAAAACTGGCAGAAAAAGCTGTTATCTGGTATATAGAAAGGGCATTTGGTGCTTTCCCTTTTCTGTCTTTCCTCAGTCAAATTGCTGTAACTGGTGGCAGGCTCACAGGATCACTCAGTGACCAGAGCAGATTGTAGAGAAAAGAGAAAGGGAAAAAAGGAGATGGAGTAGTTACTCCACAGCTGGAAGAAGTGGCTGGGAAAAGGAAACTGAGGAGGCTGGGTTGGCAGCAGTATGGAATACAACTTCTGTACAAGGAGAGACCATTTAGGTTCACAGTCTTTTCTCCCCAATAGGAACAAGAAAAATCCTCACAGCTGTGGCTCCATGACTCTCCTCACAAGTCAGCATCTACAAAATACTGTTCTGCTTGAGGTGCAAGTCTTTTATCCTTACTTTTCCTACCTAAGAACTCAAAGATTCTCTTCTCAGAAAAATGGAATGGGGGGGTCTATAAATGGAAGGGAATAATAACTTGAGTTCTTCTTCCGAACTGCTTCCATGAAACATCCCACAACCTACTCAGTTGCCACAACACTGTCAGGCTCATTCCAATTCTGAACTATAGTAAATACAAGGCAGCTTAACAACCTGAAACTGGGTTTATACTACCCACAATTCTGCAGAACCATCCCACTTAAAGATTTTTTTCATTGTTTTAACTTACGATTAAATTCACACAACATACTTCATCACTTATACTGAAATTCCCATGGTCCTGCTACTTACACCAAAGAAAACTTATCTTTGAAGCAGCACATGATAGGGTGTCCAGGTTTATCACTCTTTCTTTGATCCACCTACATGCACACAAAATCATTCCGTAGTAAGTATTTATCTAAACCCTGATCTCTATAGCATTTCAACACTCAGCCATTCCAGCTAAAATGCTTGCAACTTGTGTTTGTTTTTCATTAACACCTCTAGGATGACATTTGTGGTTATTCAGATGTCTTTCCTGACCTTCAGAAGTCAGACTTGCTAAGCTTGGTATTCTAGAACACTACAATGAGGATACAGCCTTCATTCCACAGCATTTGCCACCGATTACTCTTGATACACAGAGCTGCAAACACAAGCTAGCTCAGATAACAGAAACTATCCAAGTAGGATCACAAGTAGCTTCATGTTGGCTAATTTACACTCTAAGAAAGTATCTCCCTGTCCTGAAGAGAATGGTGTACAGCTTTCAAAGGCAGAATAGCCTTTACCCAACGGTGACATTTTCCTTCCCTTTCAGTAACACTTCTTTGGGAAGTTCAGTAAAGATTCTACTACTTGGTTTCCTGTTTATCAAAAATAACCTTCCCATTTGTATTTACATAAAGTTGACTATTTATATGCAATGCCATGTTCTAACAAAAACAAGAGATCAAAAATCAGAAAACAGGTAAATATGTACCAGAATAAAAGCACAAACGAAGTTACTACACGAATTCAGACTATGAAAGTAGTTAGGAAAGAACTAAGCTTAGTTAAACTAGTACACTAGTTAAACTAGTAGTTAAACTTAGTTAAACTAGTAAAGACAGAAGAGAAATCCACTAATTGATAATATGAGCACATAGCTTGGATACATTCACTTAAATATACTGCTTTCCATTTTAAGAACATGACTTTCAGAACATGATTACGTCTACTAAAGTTAGCTGGCCAAGGAGTAGAGCTGTAAACCATTTATACCAATTTCAGCAGTAGAGTGGAAATGCTGCACCTTGGCTGGGCTGTCCCACCAGTCCAACACCACTGTACCAGGTGTCTCCGAGACAAGACCCAAGCCAGACATCAAATGCCTCTTTTCCTGAGGGCTACACATAATCCAGCTCTCCATATTCAGACTCTTTAAACGCAAGACATTTAACCCACAGATTCAGCCTCTAGAATTTTTTTACTTCATTTCAATTAAAAAACATGTAAGGCCTTAGGACCCTGCTTCCCAACTGCAAGATAAATTTGCTTTACCCACAAGCATCAATATAGGGTGGGTTTGGTTTTGGGTTTTTTTGACAAAACAGGTGTAGAAAGTGACACCTGATTCACAGGCCTCTTGCCAGGCAAGTTATCTGTCAAGGTATATAACTTAAAAGGTACAATAGATAGGTAATGATGGAAGAATTGCCATAGAAGAATGAATAATTCTAGAAAGACTACAGTAAGAACTAAAGACATCTGGGGTTTTTTTCTCTTTAAATTCAGGACACCCTAAAATGTGTTGCAGTAAGTGAATGTTGCAAAAAATTCACTTAGTAAAATTCATGAAAATAATTCTCCTAAGTCTCACAAAGCCAACCAGTCGGTTCTGTTTGAAGACCACTAAACCAAGCTATTTAAGAAGTTGAGCTATTTAGGGGTGTGTTTAAGTGCACATGGAACTGAAGGACACATAACATGTATTTTCAGATTAGTCCAGTAACATTGAATCTGCTTTTTGTTCTGACAGGCTCATGGAACACAGAAGACAGAGCTATTTCATGAATTGAACCCTATGCTGACTTAAATTAAACGCCACAGAAAGAACATCTAGTGTAATAAAAACCAAAAAGTGACAATACAAACTCCTCTTCAATCCAAGAGTAACTACCTCAGTTACTTCAGTCCATCTCAGCATGGCAGAATGCTCAGAACAATACCTTTGAAATTCAACTTATCAAGTATTATTTCTCTGCAGGTATCGTCCTTGGTTTTCATAACCTACTCAAATATGGCCAACAATTATCTTGTTTAAACACAAATATTCACCAGCTCTCAATAATGAGGGCAATATGAAGAATTACAGATTACTACAGAATGAAGTATTAAAAAAAGACCTCAGACTTAACTAAAAACTCTGAAATTTTGTGGTCCACAGTTTTCCTGTTACATAAGGATCACGTATAGGCCACAAATTCCCACAAACGTAGCTGACTTTAACAACTCACAGTATTCTTCAGAAAAGAAAATTTTAGGTGGAAATCTACAGAATAATGTAGCTAAATTGTAAGACATCTGAAAGAAGTTGTCAATGTATCTTTAACTTAAGAATTAGTAGGTGTTATCATGTGTTCAAGTACCACTTGAAAATTCAACTGCTCACTCAAGTTGTGTGGGCACCTTTCCCAAGCAAGAGTCATCAACTAATCTAGGAGATGGAGTGAAAGTGGACAATTAACAGGACAAATCAAGCAAAAAATTAGAAAGTGTAAGTTACTAGGAATGTATTAAATAAAAAGTTGACTGAAAATAGAGTTAAACAATACACACACATACTTTCTTTTGCCCTTCTGAATGCATCAGCATCTCAGGAATTCAAAGTTTTGTCTCCAGGTAAAGAAGTACAGTTAGAACATCAGACTTCATCCAAGTTTTTTAAGCTCTGTCCTCAAAATCACTATGAAGTATTCAGCATATTTCTGACATTCTACAGGTGACAGGAATTCAGTTTAAGACATTCTATGATTAATACATTGCAAATGTTTATACTGAAAAAGTGAAGAAAACTTTCTAGTTTCTCTGCAGGGGAAGAGCTGTGTCCAGTAAGCAAACAAGTGCAAGTAGACATTTTGTGATCAGGTGAAAACTGTGTATGAAATCCAACATCAGTTTGGACATTTCAAAAGTTCCTTTTTGAAATGACTGACATTACCTTGACATGCAAAAGGAAGTTACTCTATTTAAAATGCTTCATTGTATCTCAAGCTGGTGCCAAAGGCATAGTTCTTCTTTCAATCAATCCATGTATTTGGGGGGGGTGTGTCTGTGCTGTGTTTTGCTTTTTGGGTTGTTTTTTGGGGGGAAGGGGCTGTGGGGTGAGTTCAAAAACTACTTTATATTAACCAAGTTCCTGGTATTAATACTGTGCATTCATTAGCTTTGTGTGAGCCTTCTCTGTACTCAAAGCCACCTTAAATTAACTCACACTGAAACACTCAATATAAACTGACAGGCAGAAGAGCTATGATGCACAACCAGGATCATTTCAAACCTTCACATTCCTTCCAACTTGAAGCATGTTAGACATAAGCACATTTTGCACCACTGGGGAAGCAATAATGCCAATTAATCTAATACACGGTTTATAATTCAAAAGAATTCATAAGGATTTGTAGCTTAGTTTCAGTAATTTTAACTGTCCTACTAAGTTAGTGTTTCAGCATTGAACAGTGTGGCTGGTTCAGTCTACTTCATTGCATTTACAATCAAGTTGTATTTTATATTACCAAACAACAGAACTTTGAAAAATTTCTATTCTTAACAGTATATTGTGTTGTATCTAACTTTCAGATGAATGTTAAACAGGTAAGGTTTCTCAGTGATAAGATTTTATACAACCATTTGTAGAATTACTGAGTCTGATGTGAGAAAAGGTAGCTTTGCATTTAATTCCAGTATTTCAGTATCTATTTCATTATTAAAGTATTAGCCCATAGTTAAATGGTCACTTAAACTTGGTATAAATGTGTAATATTTAAATGGTGTTTTTATTTTTTCCTTTTTCAACAGAAGGATACTGTGAGATACAGTTCTTAAATCCAAACAGTCTGCTGAAAAGAACAGATGCTACTTACACAATCCTAAAATACTGGTAACTGCCAGCCGTTTTCTGGACAATGAAGCTGTAAGTTTGATGAATGCTTTTCTGGCATATGTCAGCACTGCCACTGAAAAGGCTGGTAGTGCATCCTCCCTCTCACCACTGCTGCTTAGTTCTGCACTCTTTCTTCTTACAGCAATTTGCCTCTACACTGAACCAGAGAACGAATTCATCTCACTGAAAAAATAAGCAGCCAAATGGCTTTCCCATCTTGACTCGCCACATGACCAGCAGGTGCTTCCTTTGGCACACACCGAAAGATCAAGTTTAGAAAGTTCCAACTGGTCACAGAGATACAGCCTGAGAACCACTGTGGCCCAGCTTCCCTCGCTGCTGCCAGCAGAGAACAGCAGTAAATATTAGGACAGCTTTTCTATTGTTTCCTGGCTTACAAAATGCAGCCATTTCATTAGAATCCAAATAAAAACACAAGTCCTCAGAAGTAGAAGCTGTTTACTACATTTACTGAGTTAAGGGAATGCAAGTTGGACAGCTGTGCGCCAATAAACCACTTCACCTGGACAAACCCTAACCACCCATTTGGTAAAAGGCCATTCAAGAAAGATCAGGTGTAAATTTTCAGAATCTCAAATCTCATATTCACTGAATGCCTTTAAGTTTCACCACCTGTATTTAAACACCACAGCACTTTAAAAGTCCATGGCCTATATCTAAATGGTTTAAGCATTTCACAAAAGCTTTATTTCCTACCTTCACACAAAGTAACTCGAACACTTAATAGAAAGGTTTTAATTTTGTCCTTTTCAGTGATGACATAAATCACTTAGTTATTCACAATAAACCAGCTGCAACTGCAAAAAGCCAATCGTATTTGTACAGCTTCTCAAACTGCTACACACCTTCAAAGCAAATAAACAGACTCTGTGAAGTAAAATCCAATTCACTTGATCCTTCCTAATTCATTTTTAAAGCAAAATGAAAATATTTTGTAAGAACACACCCAAACTGATTAACAGGAACTTTGCACTAAATTTACATCCTATCAACTACCCTCTCTTCAGCCAGAAGCGTTAGATGTGCCACAGGAACGTACTGAAATCCTAAATTATGGACTGGTTTGACCTTACAGTCAGTTTCCAATCAGCCTCCTCAGTTAATGATGGATTTGTGCCTCAAACCATAGGGATTTAGAATCAATTCCACATATAAACACCAGCACTTTCCTTCATGAGCAACAGCAGCTGTTATCAAAACATTTATAAACCGGATTGACTAAGGTCTAGTCTTCCTCTGTGAAGTAAGAGAGGAAATTTTGTTAGACTTCATTATCCTAGGTGCAACTACCATTTCTATAGGATAAGGGTTTTCAACCCACCCTCACACCACAAAGAGAATTGACAGGCTAAGTTAAGAGCTCTGTCTTACAGAAGATTATTATGAGATCTTTACCAACGACAAGATGAACCTGCTCAAGTGGACTGAAATGTGGCCTCCTCCCAGAAAGAATGGTCTCACCCTTCTATCACTCCTTCAAGTCATACAGATTTTTTCTTCCAAATAATTTTTGGATGGATTAGTTCCCAGATGCTATTCCTTGCATGGCTTTAATACTACCAGTGCTAGCACAAGGATGATGCTGGGAATGTGGTTAGGCCTGTTTGTCTTTGCAGCAGCGCACACTTCAGTGAGCCTAAATTATCCACCAGCCTGCAGCTTAGAAGTGGCAGCATTAGACTCAAACTAAACTTCACCGTCTTGCAACTTTGCTGGAGATTTAAAAGTAGAGAGGTTTCCACTGTGAGGAGCCTCTAAAGCATTCTACTCTGCAGTTTTATCAGAACAATTTAACAGGGAAGACTAGAGACTGCCAATGAAGTTACAGCAAAGACAGCACCAGTATGACTCTTCTTTAAACAATAAAATGCCCCGGATGAAAAATCACACTTAAAAACTTGGTTTTAAGGACAGGACTTCAAATTCAGGATTTGGATTGCATTTCTATGACATTTAGAAACACAACCCTAATGCTAACCTTCTGGGAGTATGCACTGAAATTCAGTAATTATTACATCATAAACCTCCAGGAACAACACTTCACTCCCTGAAGAAATGACAAGCTGGCACAAAAGCAAAACATTTACTCATAAAACAATATCCCAAACAGATTCAGAAGACCCAGTTCTACATTTTCTCTGTTAAACTTTGTTTCTACATATGGCTAACACTTATTTATAGAGTTCTAAATACTTAAATTTTAACTGAAATAATGAGAAAACAAGAGCATTACATATTCCTAAAATATCTTAAGACCGTGGTGCTGCAAAGGAGGGAGTCATAGAAGCAAAGATATAAACACAAATGTTTTAACTTTCTTCCTGTTTTTCCTGGGTTATACAAAAGGCAGGCAATTCTAAATTGCAACAAGATCTTTCTAAGTGAAAACCTACAAATTATACTTTGGTTGGTCACATTGAATATCTAACTTGTACTGGATCTTACATGTTAAATGCAAGGCAAAGCATGTCTTATAACAGTAATCATCTCTCCCCATGTCAAAAAATTTCTAAATTTCACAACAGCACAAAAAAACAGGTAACACCAGTACACACAAAACAGAACATTTTTTGGCCTATTTTGTAGCTTCAAATGCAATTTAAGATTTTACTTTTTCTCAATTAGATCTCCTCAGGCAGTTTGGCACAATTTTTGGGAAAAAAAAAAACAAAACCAAAACCAAACAAGCCCAAAGCTGCATTATAAACTTCAACTACCACTCTGTTCCCAGTAGGATTCCAATGTTTAAACTTCAAAGTGCATTAATAGTTACCATCAGATGTTTGAGGAAGTGCTTACCAGCAACAATTTCATACTTAAACCGGACACGAGAGAACATACTTCATAGAAACTGCAAACAGTGCAATTTTGTGTATCCTAGCTAAAGTTATTTTGATGTTTGTATTTCATCCTTTACATTTCACTATAATTAATACATATATGAATAAAATATTTAAAACACATTTTAAAATATCACTAACCTTCCATGAGCATGAAAATCTAGGTGCAAGAACTGATCTTCATGTGATACTGCTCTTTTGGCACGCTGGTGTTTTTGGTGTAACAAATCCACATCGTAGGACAATCCTTCATAGTGTCTGATGTACTTATTTAGAGGATTTCCATACTGGCCTGAAAAACAAAGACAAGTAAGGTTATAACCATATTGCCAGGAATGCGGCAGATCTGTGGGGCAAAGCAGTTGGTGACAAGGACCCAAATTCCACATTATATACATTTTAGCTTTTTGTCTCCTTTGCACACTTCAGATTCATTCCAGTCTGGTCCCACAGACTGGACACACAATCTGCAGCTACAAGCACATCAGGTGGACCTTGGAAGGCATCTTCCACTTGAATTTCAATCAAAACAAATATAGCTCATTTACTCCAAAACTACCCCACAATGCAAACTACATCACTGTAGACAGGAATGCTTGAGAGGTATTTCAGAAAGGCACTCCTGATTTAAAATGAGTGCAACAGCTGAATATCTTTCTTCAGGTTCCCTGAAATTGTGCTTCCAACTTCACTCTGCAGTCATGACACCACAGTATCTGCTCAGAGTTTTGTTTTTATTGTACATGTGAAATATCCAGGGAAATTAAGAGCAAATCCTGCCACCCAGCAACACATTTTGTATTACATGGAATGTTCTACCACATGGATAAGTTTTATTAAATTGTATCTCCAGAGATGTAGATTCAGTTCAGTCTATTTCGCACACTTCCTTTTAGGGTAATATTTATGACTCATATTGATGTGTGTTCATTGCAGAAAATGCGGAAGATTTTGACCCTCCTATCCTGACGGAAGAAGAGACACTAATCACCAAAAAAACCCCAAAATACAACTTGTGGGGAAAACCAGAAGAACCCTGAATTTTGCTAGTATCTCATAATCAAGTCAACTTAAACCTAAATGTGAGTTCTCAGAGACTACATGTGATATTTTTCGTCAGATATCTAAAGAGATGACTAAGTAAATTAATGCTTTCAAATGCATCACTTGCATTTACAAGCCATGTGCACAAGATGATACTGTCACGTGTGCTTAAAATTCAATTAATGCAATACTGCAGAGAAATCACATTCAAATTTCCTCACAGTACTGTAGGCTTCTGCAAATGTTGACTCTTCATTGTTACCTGCAAATACAGTCCAGTAACAAAAATTCATCCTCATTTCCTCTCATTCTTAGTCTCAAAATACAAGTCCATTCTCACTCAGCTTTCCCGAAAGGAAAGTGTCTTAGGTGTCTTAAAATGTGTAATTCAAGAAAGTCTACATGAATTCTAATCCAAGTAAGACACAGGATCATTGCAAATTTTCAGTAACTAGCAGGAGTTTTAAGGATGAAAGATTTCTCTGTCTGATGTTTCTCTTATCAGTTCCAACACAATGCCACCAAAATGAAGCATAAATACCTCATATAGCCCAAGTACTTCTATAAACCAAACCAGGTTAGCCTGAGACCATGCACAATATACATGTGCCTGACTACAGATACATGCTTTCCAAATCCAGATATATGACCCAGAAGTGAAAACATTAAAGAAAACAAGCTTCAAAATTAACTGATATAAGCTAAAACTTAAAGTTTTAATTGTCAAGTGAACATAAATCTAGAATACAATATAAATAACTCACTTTCAGAACTTGATCAAAACTGGAGAGTTAGGATACTGCAGAATGTGAAAACTTCTGCACTCCAGAATTATCTTTAACTTTTCTGTGGTAGGAAGCTTTTAATAATGCACTCCTTAAAACTGTGAGAGACTATTTTTCTTCTCAGTATTGCAAGATACACTTTGAACAGCTTCAGGCACCTAGAAAAAAGTTTTGAAGTGTGACAACTTACTGAAGACCCAATAACACTTGGCACTCGATCCAGGTCTCATGACCACGTGAAAAGATGAGAGACTGCATTTAACTGAGTCACAAATAATAGTTTTTAAGTGCTAACTTACTGTGACAAGACAGCAAAAGACTACTGACATTAAAAAGTTTTCTAACTGCTCTCCCTAAGGAAATGAAGAAAGGGTTTTAAGCAAAAACCTTTCTTCTTAACAAAAAAATGTATACACTTACTGTGATCACACAGGGAAACAACGCTTTCTTTTCCCTTTCTCCAAAATTTAAACAACTCCTTATGTTTTAAGTACTCTCATAGCAAACACTTAACACAAACACTCCTGCTGCTCTCTTCTTGCTTAAGCAGAGCAGCTGCATACCACACAGAGCATTATGGCTTCTCCAAAAAGGGACTTCAGACTTCAAAATGAACACTTTAACTTCTACAAGCCTCTATAACATCAACGTTGCTACAGCGTTCAAAGTCTGCAACTGATCACAATCTCCTTCTAATCAAACCAGCTACCTATCAGAAGGGATTATCTTTTTCACCAAGGTAGATTAATAAATAGCTTAACCTTGGTAACACAATAATCTAGAAGATTCTGAGGCAAAAGTTCATTAAACTGGAAAGAAAACTTCACTGAGGTACATGAGGCAGGTACAACTGTTAGCTCCAGTTTCTGTGATTAGAAGACTCTGCATCCAAAAGGAAGAAGTCTATCACAGAATGTGGAAGTGGCACACCCCAAGAAATCATTACGATAGCACAAAGCAGACCCCAGCCTCGGTTACAAACCACTGCCGTTGTTTTCTGTAAATGAAAACTAGGGGTTTGGGGTTTTTTCATACAGATTGCATGACAAAGACCTTTTCAATTAAGAATACAATCAGGAAGCCTAGAGTAAGAAACACCAAATCAGTAACACCTAAATGTAGTTCATGGGAACTGCTCTACAAATGGCATGTGTCATTTTGCCATCAACAAAAACAGCATGATGCTTTTCCAGGCAATCTGGTGGAATAAGAACATTACGTTTCACCTAAACACTAAGCTAGGAGACAGAAACCCTTTAGGTTACAGACATCAGAGAGTGACAGGGGGATGGCTTTTGAACCTGACAGTATAGTCTTCTAAAGACTTGCTAAACTAGATGTGGCATTTCCTATGACAAATTCCCTCCAGGAATGAAGCTTTACTCTCAGGGGCTTAGAACTAAATACAAGGAAGGACTTTAAACAGAATCCAGCAGAGCATTTAGGCAAATATCCCAGTATGACAGTCCTGTGAAAGATGTTTTGTGTATGTGGATACACAACTCTTCAGTATCCCCAGAGAGCTGTGAAGTAAAGTATCTACAGTTGCTGTGAACAAACAAATCCCACTGGACAGGTATGGAGTCTGAGGCATGTATTCGCACCTTCTAACCAGGCTTATGCAAAGGGTAAAATGGATCCCCCATGTGATTTTAGCTATAAGCTTCCTGGCACAGCGTGAGCACCTACCTGCAACAGTTTGGTGGTCTGTGCTCAATGATTCCCTGGTCAATTATTTTCCCAGAGAAAGTCATTAAGAGTTTCTCCCCCTAGACAAACCCTTCCCAGTCTGCAGGAGTGAAGCAGCACCCACAGCAGATGAAATGAGCTAGAGAACACTTCAGCCACCTGGATATACAGAAGTCCACGGGATCAGATGGGATGCATCCAGGAGCGCTGAGGGGGCTGCCTGACACCATTTCAAGAATTCAACACCTTTTCAAAAAGTTATTGTTATAGAGTTCCTGACAAATGTCATCCCCATCTTCAAGGAGGACGGCCTGGAGATTTACAGGCTGGTCAGACTAATCTCAGTGTCTGTGGAGATTCTGGAGGAAATTCTTAAGGAAGCTAGTTCCATGCACAAAAAGATGACTAGTAATAAACAGTACTGCAAGTTTACCCGTGTAAATAAAAATATCTATTAATTTTATACACCTGATTGTAAAAGAGAACAACATTTAACTTCCCATAAGAGGATAAATCAAGCATGCACTGTTCTAAAAGGTGAAGTTTGCACTAAACTACTCAGATTAAGACTTGCATGACAAATTCAAATAGTTAAAATATAACTCAAGTTTGTTAGTGTGGGGGAAAAGCACAGAATACGATTTGATAGAGGATCAGGAATTGTTCAGAAGCCAAACTAACTCACCAGACAAGTCTTATTACTGCAAGCGTCATCACTAATTTGCAGATTTAAAATGCCAGCATGTGATAAACATCTTGTAGAGAATTATTATTATTATTTTAATTCAGATAATCAAAGCAAGTTTTGCTTCAAGTTGTTTTCAACATAAAATTTATCTATCTTAGAAAGAGCTCCCTTTACATGGGACATTGAAGAAGGTACATTGCATTCACATTTAGCAAGACAGAAATCCTAGCATATACCTTCGGACTTGGGACTTCCCTGAAGAATTTATTCAGGCTGCTGTTTCATAACTGCCAGCAGAAGCGCAGGCCCTCCTGCCCTTTTACATCTACTTTGTTTCTATCCTTCCCTTGCACTGGCACTAAATTCTGCTGAAAAAATATTCTCTCTCTTCTGGCCAAATGAGTTTTTGGTAAAAGAAAAACATGTAATCAAGAAGTCAAGTGAGGATCATTTCTCTTCGCTGAGGCCTTGCATTTAGGGCACGGTCAGACAGTATGGCAACACCAGTGTAAGCAGATGTCTGCTTTTTATTGACCCTCTTCCTCTCTCCCTGTGAAAGTCCCAGTTCTTCTTCCCCCTCAGGCCTGGGTTTGCTCAATAAAGCAACTCTAGTTACACATCTGGCAGGAACTGATTAACTTCTTTTTGCTGGGTTGATTCCTCACGCCAGGAGGAGAGGTGGGAGTGCATGGCCAGGGCAGGACCACCAGACAGCAGTAACTCAGTACAGTAGCTCTGCCATACTGCAAAACCGAACCTTGCGATCTTTTAAAAGTACAAACAAACTTTAGACTGAGGTTCGTGGGCAACAGTATTTCAAAGTACCTACCTAAACACCTGATTTTATTTATTTTAATTACCATAGGCATTTCTGAAACAACCATCTGACAGCTGTCTTGACTAGACACTGTCTCATCCAACCACATAAAATTCATAATATTTTTATTTTAAACTCCAAATAAATGCTGGAGGCTGAGTGCTGCCATATTAACGAAGGGGTATTGTTCTTCTCAATTTATAGTAAGAACACAAACTAAATCACTCAGATGCTGATAGCTCATAAATGCCTTCCCACAACTCCCCCATGTGTCCAGAAAAAAGCAGAATTTCTCCCATGCTCACTGGGAAATAGGTAGTTCAGTATCCAGCGGCACAAGACACTAACATACAACTTGGAAGTCCTAGCAACATAAAAGAGCATGTTGTACCAGTGAAAACAAACTATTTATCATAGATTTGCAAGGATAGTCAGCATTTGATCAGGCTAGCCAAAACATGGTCACTCTTGATAAATTCAAGCTTTTCAGAGGTCTCAGTAGTTCTCTTTTGTGTTTTCTATTCCCCTTTCCCTTTTTTTCTAATGACCCTTAGGTAGAAAGAGAGGTTAAATTAAGTTATTTCCATTCCTCTAGGAACATCATTATGTATGGATAATTAAGTACTGATTAATATACCTACCTGCATCTTCATCATGTGTAACAAAGCATGCTACAAAAAGCTGCCAATAATATTGCCCAAACTAAGCACCACTTCACACACATCAAATTCGTAACAGCATCAGTGAGTGAATAAATCCCTTAAACCCACGCAGTTCCAGGGGTGTTGGGGAAAATGCTGAGATTCACTTTAAAACAAAAAGAATTCTTAAAAGTCAAGGTACATATATCTTATTTCAAGTAGACACCATATACTAGAAGCTAAATTCTAGCTTTCCCCAATTACGAACAGAAACAAAACAAAATAAATGGTGTGGTTTTCCTTCTTATACCATTTAAACAGTATTCAAACTGGCCTACTGGAGCACTGGCTTGATGAAGGTAATATTTATGCAGTGGAAGCAAAGAAAGAAAAAGAGCACTAAAAGTGATCCAATACCAAAACCTGATCAAGAATGTTTCTGGGCCTATTAGGCCAAACTTCTGACAACGTGTCTGCTTTAACCATACAGACACAACATATCAAAAGCTGTACAGCAGCCCAAGACTGACACTGCAGTACACTTCACCAGTGCAGCAGCACTCCTGATTGCTTTTGATTGCATTCTCCTCACATAATTTTAAGAGCAACATAAACTACAACAGAAAATAATTTTTTCAAACAAAAGAGGTTCCACTAAACCTTCTCATATAAGCCATCCAAATTATGCTGTACCGTATTTTGAAAGTTTTTTTTATGATTCAGACTTAGCTGTGAGCTAACGTTACAATTGGTTCTGTTAATCTATACCTTTATATCTAAAGACTACCACAATAGAGTATGTACAATGTCTGCACAGTACACAGGCACAAAGCCTTGCATAATTCTGAAAGAGTTCAAACTCAAACTCAGGTATCCTGCAAAAATATTCCAATGTTAGACACAACACACAAAACCCTAATTATTTTAAAAGTGCAGATTAATGAAATCTCCAAAATTGTTACTATTTAATACCTATGTGGCTTAAAACGACACAACTTTACAGATAAATATAACTTAGCTTCAAGATCTGTGTAGAAAGAAGGAGCACAAGATGCACTGCACATAAATGAAATGTAAATTGTTGGGTTCTTTTCAGCTCTTTCCAGTTTGCACTGTTCTCACAGTAACTACTTTTAGAATCATGCCCTATCCACACAGATATTAATGCGTGCCTAGAAGGAAAAATACACAAATGAAGAACTATACCTTTCAATAAATAAAAATGTTTACGGTATAGAAGAAACTCTAGAAATGTGAACATAGGTAAAATACACCTTCCTAAACCTAAAAGGCTACTTTTCATTTAACATAGAACTATGGCAAATCTTTCATAATTACATTCTGACTTTTACCAATATAGTTCCACTGGGTATTTTAGACATGTGTATTGGCATTATGACCAGATTTCTATCCAGCATTATTAATCTTTATTTAAAGATTTACCTGCACTGCTACATACCAAACACATGTACTTCTGCTACCTGCTAGTGAGGTGTGCTTCCTAGTGCCCAGAAATGCTGAAGGTGCCCATTCTTCTCTCAAGGAAAAAAATTAACAGGAATTTCTGAAACATTTCATTAACTTGTTTCTCTATATACAAAGGACTGTACTTTACATGCTTACTATGATTTTTAAGGCATAACTGCCTGCCTGGAACAAACAGTGGAAACAACCCTCACAACTGGTTAATGAGTTATTTTGAGTTAGTTCTGTGCCAGCACCATTTAGTTCAGAAAACAAAGAGGCCTTGAAAGTATGCCAACAATTAAGTCTGAAATATCTCGATAGCTTACAAGAATTTACGAAGAAAAGCTTAAATTCTTTTGTATATCCCACTCCTAATCATATAAATAACGGGATGGCTTCTGATCATGCTTTTTATCTCACAGCTTAGCCACAAGTATAACAAATTGAAGTTTCCCATACTTTGATGCTACTTTTTGAGAATGTGTGGAAGACCAGCATTTGGTGCTAGCTTCTTTGTTAATAAACCTACATACTGATGCACGCAGAGGCAGAGCCCAGATAAATCGGAGAGATACCAAATGAAATAGAGGAAGTCTATCAGCTGTTCCACCCATAGTTCTCTAGAAACACCCTCGCAAGTCAACCGTTTCCAAAGCCTATTCTCGTACAAAGTCGAAACTATTTTCCCTGCCGCGACTTGACCAATTAAACATTACCAGGTGCAGTGGAGAAAGTGCCCAGCTCCTAATGCCGAGAAACAACTCCTAACGGGAGCCGATACAGTCACACGTCCCCATAAACACAATCGAGATTTCCCCCAGCCTGGGAGAGGGGAGACACTCCTGGAAATCACGGTCACACTTCGGGAAAAACCCGGGCTCGTCTTTTACTTCCTTAAGCTGAACTTTCCGCCTGCCCGTGCTTCCTAGTTTCGGGGACAGGGCGAGGGAAGGGAGCCGGGAAGCGGCCACCGGGACCGGGCGGGAAGTCCCGAGGGAGAGAAGCGGAGCCGGGAGGGGAAAACACAGCCGAGCGCTGAGAGGAGAAGGGCCCGAGGGGGACAGGACGGGAGGGCAGATGACCCGGTCCTCGGCGGGGAAAGTGTCGAGGAAGGGCGGGGGCACCAGGCCGGTCCCGGGCGGCGGGGAAGAGGCCCGGGCGGGCTGGAGAAGCGGGCGGAACGGGGAGCCCCGCCGGCGGCCCAGCCGCGGCCCTGGCGCCGGGGCGCCCCGAAGAGTGGGGCCCGCCGCCCCCG
>VZRL01003889.1:1582572-1622120 GCA_013397895.1 Origma solitaria | reverse complement strand
CGCCGCGGCCCCTCAGACCGCGTCCCCTTCCCGGGCCGCGGAGGGTGGTGCGGCGGCTGAGGGCGCGGGGCTGGCGGTGCCGGAGAGTCCCGAAGCGGCGCCCGCTTCGGACAGCGGTCCCGCGGGAAACGGCTCCGGGAGCAGCGGCGCTCCCAGCCCGCCGGGGGAGGAGTCCCGCAGCCTGGACTCGCTGGAGTCCTTCTCCAACCTGCACTCCTGCTGCCCGAGCAGCTCCGAGCTCAACAGCGACGCCGACGAGGCGGTGGTGGCAGGAGCCTCCTTGGAGGGCCCGGCCCCGGAGCCCGAAGGGGACAGGCCGGCGGCGAGCTCCCAGCTCCTCTCTGCCTCCAAGGAGCGCTTCCCGGGGCAGTCGGTCTATCACATCAAGTGGGTGCGCTGGAAGGAGGAGAACACGCCCGTCATCACCCAGAACGAGAACGGCCCCTGCCCGCTGCTGGCCATCATGAACGTGCTCCTCCTGGCCTGGAAGGTACGGGGCGGGCGGGCGCCATGGCGGGGCCGGGCGGGCGGTGCCGCGCGGGAGGCTCGTGAGGCGCTGGCAGCGCTCGGGGCTCCTGAGCCAGCGCGGCGTGAGCGCTCCGCGGGAACTTCGTGCTGTTCAGGACGACGACATTATCGACAACGCTGGAGAGGGACTTCTGACAAGGGCATGTGGCCGATAGGACAAGGAGGAATGCCTTTAAACTAGCAGAGGGCAAGTTTGGATATAAAGAAGAAATTCTGCCCCGTAAGGGTGGTGAGGCACTGGCATAGGTTGCCCAGGGAAGCTGTGGGTGCCCTATCCCGGGCAGCGTCCAAGGCTAGGTTGGATGGGGCTCTGGGCAACGTGGTCTAGGAAAAGGTGTCCCTACCACGGCAGGGCGGTTGGAACGAGATGATCTTTCAGGTCTCTTTCAACCCAAACCATTCCGTGATTCTTTCGAGTACACAGGCTTATTGCTGCCGTTGAGCACATGTCTCACATATAGAACTTGGAAAATAAATACTGCCTTGCAGTCTGTTGCCAGTATACTACTTAGATGCTGCTGGCATATATAGACTTACTTCGTTGTTGTCTTAAAACAGAAATAAAAGATCTAGATGATGCTTACTAACCTGAACAGTATATAGTTTGCAGATGTGTACGGGTTTCTAGTAAGTAAAGGTTACTTTTTTAGCACTGAAACATAGGTGATATTTTTGGAAAATAGGTTAGTTTCGTATAATAAAGTGTATGCAGAGTTGTATGAAATGCAGAATTGTACAAAATACAGATTTGTACAAGTAGCTGCCTGAATAATAGCGACACATTCATACAGTTATGCAGTATAGATTGTATTTAAATTAGTAAATCAGGTAGTGATCAAGAACAGCTTTGAGACCTGGAAGTTCTTGTGCTCTGTAGCCATTGTGAATGTGGACTTCCCGTAGTCTTAAAATAATTTTTTCCTAACCTTTTAAGTAATTAAAATGCAAGGCATAAGGTAGTTATTAACATATATATGTGAAAGGAGTATCTGCTGGAGAAAAGCTGTAAGGTTGTGTGCATTGCAAAACAAGGATGAGGGGCATGTCTCAGGAAATGCTGTCAATTCAGCTCCAGAAGACTGAAGAGCTGATAGAATGGTGTCCTGGAACAGGACAGCTTTACAGGAATAGCTTTTATGTTGTAGTAGCAAGGGAAAGAAATTTGGTATTTGAAGAGTCAGAGCTTGTTCACAGTGTAACAGGTGACTTAGGAAAACGTCAAAATGGAAATATGTTATGAGCAGAAATTAGTTTTAGGTGTGGGTAGCTCCAGAAGGTTAATGCTCTTGGCTGAGTTACAATTTCTACACAGTTTTCTGAGCAGAATAGCTCAGACATCAGGAGGAAAACTGGGTACATGATGTTGGTATTTAAGCATCAGTAAAAGCAGTCCAGGGAAGTTGTGTGTGACTTTAAGGTATTGCCTTATGTTCATTCTGCCATCCTCAAGAGGGTGTGAAGGTTGTCATAGGCTTCAGTATTTCAGCTTTCTGTGCTCCATCTTTAACGTCTAGGAGTGACTTGAAAAACTTACCATTCCTTATTATTTTGTGTGGCATTTTAAAAGAAACTGTTAGTTACAGGATTTTCCTTTTTAATCTTTGATTTAATGAAAGATGTAAATGGGACAGCACTGGTCCTGTTGTTTGAATTAAAGTTTTTGGAGGTTTTGTTCCTTAACATTCTTCCTCTTCCTTCTGCTGCTGCTCTCCATCCAGAATTTTAACTGACATTCTGCTGTGATCAAATATTACATTAGTGAGAATTAAGGTAATATCCAGTTTTATAAATAGGCAAAAACCGAAATACCCCTTGGGAGTGTCCTACTGTTTCTTATTGCAGAGATTACAGGAAGTTTTCTATAGTTCTGTCTATGTAAAACCTCAGCAGAATTTACAGGAGTTGCAGACAGGCAGCTAAACTGGTGAAACTGTCATCACAAGTTATTATTTATAGGCTTGAGGGCTTTCCTTTCAGTTGGTCATATATCGTAGTTGCTTGTAGTTGATTTTTCTAATTAGTGCCTCTTCAAATTTGCCTTTCTTTTCCCCAGTTCATTGTCAAGAACCACGCTGGCAGTTGTTGGGGTGGCAGCTCATCTGTACGTCACTGACAGTAGCTTGCTACATCTGAAGGCTGAGGATGGACATCCGCCTTCTCAATCCTCCTGAACCAAGATGGGCACTAGACTGGGTCTAGTAATTATAATTTGGGAACGAGAAGGCAGACCAAAAGATGAAAATAGGCAAAAATAGAGTGAGAATAGCTTAGTATATATTAGGTGAAAAGAAGCTACATGTAATGGGAAAAATGGCATAAAAAGGAGATGAGGAGGGAAAATAGAATCACAACAGGGAATAAGAAGTTAAACAGTTACGGTTTGGGTTCTATGCCCTGCATGAGCCATCATCATTCCTTCTCAGAACTTGGTCCTGACAAGGTTGAGAGCTCTGGTCATGCTGTGGATAGATCTGGTCTCAGGCAGCTTAAGTGCAGTACTGGTTTAGCAGTTGAGGTTTTGGAAATTCTGAAATAGTAGCACCCACTATGACTGTTCAGATTCCATTTTGAAAATACCAGCTTTTGGAACTAAACTTGTGATAAAACTGCTACCTCTCTTTTATCCACTGCTTCCAAAGGATGCGTGAAACTTTGAGGTGGCAGGTTGCAGAAGCTGTCTTTTAAATATTAAAATTATGAAATTACTTTTCTTTTGAAGTGTTTTTGCAATCTGCCTAAGTGTAACTTGCAGTTTAGCCTATAGCAGGGAGAGCCAGGGAGTTCTGCTACAGAAGTGTAAACAGAAATGTTCTAAGAAGAAGAACAAAAGCACTATGATACCAACTTGGAAAAGTAGCTGTTGTGCAAAACAGCTGTTGTGCAAAACAGTGTGGTAACCACTTAGACTTGTGTGATGGAAATGAAAGCAGAAGTATAGATTAAAGCAAACATTTTAAAACATATGTACAAGCGTGAGATATGTTCCCTGATGTTGAGTAGTGTAGCACACTGTGTTTCAGCTTATTTAAATCTAGAGATTGCTCCATTTTTGCTCAGGTCTGTGGCTCACTATGTGGCTAAGCTTAGCAATGCAAAGTTGGCTTTTCTAAGTACCTTTTGTGATCTTTGTTAGTCTAGTTCATGCAACACTTTCTGATAACTTCTGGCATTGCATTAAATGTAATTTTAGGGGGGGATGTGGCAATCATCAGATGCTGAAAGTGTAATAAGGGTGCCATATGATTCTGCTCTGTGCTTCTTAGGTAGGATGTGATGTCTTGTAGCTGAAGAACTCTGTGGTACTTAACATGTTGCACAGAAATGACATATCTTGAAGTGTCCAGGGAAGACTTTGAAATATAAAATAAGCAAAGGGAAAACATTATACAATTCAAATAGAAATAATATTAATATTGTCTTGAGAAGTGCGTGCATATGGAATACCTTGTCCTTATGTAGCAGAACAATGCCAGTACCATATTTGACAGTGTCTTCGAAAGTTTTTTGTGTCATAATCCCCTCAACAGCTGGAAGGAGCTGTGTTCCCTACACACCTAGTTCTACTAAAATTTTGGTAACTTCTAGAACTGTATGAATTACCTATATAGGTATGATAATAATTATGTAAGTAAATGTTATATAACCTTTTTCTTGCTTAGATGTATTCAAACTGATGTGCAGAGAAGAGGTAGAGTGAAAAATTCTAGTTAGAAATGTTTAGGTTTAGGTTTTGATGAAAATGACCTTTTTCAGAGGAGCTGAGCACAGTACACTCCTGCTGACAGCCGCTTCATGTGTCAGAGGCTGCAGTGGTGGTGCCCAGTGTGAGGCCTGGCACTGGCCCTTCACACGTGATGCGCTGTGCCCTGCTGCGGAGCTGCCCGGCCGTATGGCCGGAGCTTGCACAGATTGCGCGCCTGGGCTGGCGCGGGCTCTGCGGCTCTGCGGGGCCCTTGGCAGCCTCCCTTCCTCGGCACCTGTGGGTGAGGTGAGCCTGCCGATCAGGGTGCCTGGAGCTGTGCCCAGTGCGCAGCAGCGCGCCCGCTCCCAGGGGCTGGAGGAAACCTGGCTGAGGGGAGATACCGAGATGTGGAGTGGCAGCACACGCTATCGGGCTGTCATGAGACAGGTCCATGAAGCTGTTCCTGCGAGGCTGGGGGCGCTGCTTTGCAAAGACTATTAATTGGTTTCTGTCAAAACTTCTTGAACCTACCCTTACCTCTCTGGAACACTGTGTTCAGAGGAGTTGCATGTTTTAGAAAAACATGTTTTGAAACTATAAGTCTTATATAAGACTTATTATATAAGCAATTAGAAATTTTCTTGGACCCTTTCTATATCTGTAGTATTTTCAGAAGTGTTATCCTCTGGGCATGACTATATCACTTAATTCTTTTTTAAGCCCTTTTGTAGTGTGGAAGAACACAGTGGAAAATTAGTATTATGTAGTTTTTGGGTTTGTAGTCTAATTCATAGAAACTCTGTAAATTTTATTAGGCAATCTGTTCCATGTGAAAATTTGTTTACCAGTCTTTTAATTAAAATACATCTCAACTGTATGTCACGCTGTGGTTGTGTGGGAAGGACTAAGTTTCCTAATCCTGAGTATAGGAAGTAAAATGAAGCTAGAGTTAGAAAAAGCCACCAGGGTGAAAGACCAGGAGACTGCAGTAGAGGGGTACAGGAAATGGGTGGGAGTTGAGGAAATGCATTTTTCCTAAAATGTGGAATTAATATAAAATCTAGCAACTAAACATTGAAACCTTTTGAGACAATGTGTCCTTCAAAGTAATAGATTGTTATGGACAACAGCAGCTTTTACTACTGTTATTTACATTGTTTTCTTCTGTTGATTTATCTGGATAATGATTGTGTTTCTGTATGATTTTTTGCTCTCCTTTAAGGTTTAAGGTATTTTTCTCTCCCGTTTGCTCTTCACTGTACACTTCCTGTCGCTTAAGTGCTTGCAATGAAGCTCTGAACAGCTGGGAAGTGTCACGTTCTCTCTATATCCTTGAGTCAGCTCTGTTCAGAAGTACTTAGAGCTGTTTTGGAACCCCATTAGCCCACTTTATAGGTGTGATCAAGGTCCCGCTACACATGCCAACCCTAATATTATGCCGTGAAGTAACCAATTAACTTCATTTAGCATTTAATCAAGCAGTTAATTTTGAGATGTGCTTGTTAAATTATCCAGCTTTGAGAGATCCTGGAGATATGAGTAAAACCACTTTGCTTTTTCTGCTGTAAAAAAAAAATTGTGAGTATTACAGTTGTGAGGGAAAGTTCCAATCGTTAACCAGTGATATAAGTAATATGTGGGGCTGTGTGTATGTAGAGCTCAAATATAGGTAAGCCATGTAATTGTGCTTTAGAGTTGCTATTTGTAGAGGTTCCAAATGTGCAGAGCAGAAATCCCCAAGCAATGCTGGCTGAGCTGATACAAAAGGTTTAAATAAATAATAAAAAAGAACTCTCTTCAGTCCTGAAAGAATCAGCACAGTAGCCCAGTTAACAGTTGAGGGAGCAATGCTAATTTTCCTTCATATTGCACTGGCACATCTGTGCTGTTTGTAGTGCCAGCAGCACTTCAGGCAGGGCTGGTGAAGGTGATGCTGTTCTGTGCTTTAGGAGTTGTGAAGGGCCAGACCTGGCTCAGGGGTGTGCACAGCTAGTGTTTGCTAAGACTTGAATGCTGTCAGTCCCGACTGGGAGTTTAAGAAGCAGGTTTTTGAACCTGTAGTCCTGTTGTTTACATGGCTCAATATATTTATGTGAATACTCTGTATGAATATTATGAGCAGGATCAAAGAGTATAAAAGCATTTAGCCTATTGAGCATTAGTTTTGGGAAAAGGTTAAGTAGTTCTGTAAGTTACAATCTGTTGTCACTTATTTAATATTTCAAAAAGCCGTGTGCCTGTGCATGCATGACTGATTTTTCTTCAGTTCCTTTTCCAGATCCCAGTACTATCAGCTTGTTTATATGCCCAGCATCTCTGGATTGATCAATGTGTGGCATATGCCAATTCTAACCCGAGTATGGACATACTTCTTAGAGTGTAAATAACAAAGCCATATTAACTTGGGTCTCTTTCTTCCAAATTTAAGGAAACTTCTTGTGAATTCATTTATTTAACACGTTTACCTTTTGTGAAATAAATAAAATTGATAAGACAGATGTAGCCCAATCACACCTCATTTTCTCTGCAGCGTTAGCTCAGTTTTCATATTGAAAACCCTCTCCATCACAATGTGAACATAGCAGTGTGTTACTAGAACGTATCTTTGAGTTTGGGGTGCTGCATCAAAGGCTGTATGTATATTGTTCTTACATCTCCTGATTTTCTACTTCTTCCTTCTCCACAACCAGAAAAGTAGGTGGAACATATTAAATCTCAGATGGTCTCACACCATGTCTTGCTATATGTGTCAAGGAGAGCAGTGATCAGTATCGAGAAATTTGATTTAAATATTCCCAATATAATAAATACCAGATTTTCTAGACTTTCAGTGGTAGGATGTTGGAGAGTGATAGGATGAGAAAATTAAAAACTGGGTGCCTGTAGTTGAGCCACTGCAGGGGGTGGTCTGAGCTCCTGTGAAGTGGACAGGGATGCTGGAGAAATGTTTCCGTGGGAGAAGGGAACACTATGCAGAGACCTGCAGTTGGAAGAAAGTGCTGTGTGCTTGTGGTTTCTCTGAAAACCAAAATGCCTTTTTAACCTCTTCTTGTAGCTGTTATTTGGTAGAGGCCCAGTATGCTAATAGCCTTATGAACTGGTGAGGCAAATGTAATCAGAAGTCTTCTGTCTAGAAATAGCATGTTGATGCTTTTTTAATTGTAGTGTTTTGGTGTTTTAAAGAGAATGTACTTTTACTTTCACAGATTAAACTACCACCAATGATGGAAATCATAACAGCTGAACAGCTGATGGAATACTTAGGTTAGTAATTACCATAAATTGCTTTTGCTTGTATGTTAAACCTTTTAGTGCATAGTAATATTGAACTGTTTTATTTATTTACTGTTTTATTCAGCTTTTTATTTGATCCAAGAAAACTACTTACAATATTCAGTCACTCATGGTTTTCTTTAACTTCTTTTAGAAGTTTTCTGTACTGCTTTCCAAAGTGATTTGTCTAGTTGATGCAGTTGGCATGGCTTAGTGCACATTGGTACATTTAAAATTATTCCTGTCTCTTTCAGTGTTGTTTTGTTATACTTGACAGAATGGAGTAAGTCAACTCTGTTTTTAATTGTCTACAGTAACTCTAATCCTTGGAAGTATTGCCCAATTAAAATAACAAAAATTACAGTAGTCCTCACAGTGATTTGGGTCTCATTTGCAGGCAGTACTCTGGTATCATACTCAGTGTTCAGCAAAACTGCAGCTCTTTGTATCTGACAGGGCTGGAACTTTAATATCCTTGATGATCAGGGTGTTAAAAGTGCAGTTGTGATAGTGCTTAAGCTATATGTACCACTTTTCTTTCCTTTGCAGCCTCACAAATATAAAATATTAGAACTTAATAGAGTAGGTTTGATTTTCCTTAAGCAGGAGGAAAGAACCTTTCTATATTTTCTCTCTTTTTGCTTGTAAATGACATAGCTTGTTCCTATCAGAAGCGAATTGCTGAATCTTTTGGTTGAAGAAAAAGTTACTTACAAAATTTTTTTAAAAGTCGTAAGAAATCTTGCTGCCTGTGTCTAAAGATTTCTTGTAATTGCATTGATGGCATAACACTACCTGAAGTCACTGCATAATTCCAGTTGTCAATATGTGTGTATCCTTTCTTGAAAGCATATATTAGCTTCTGGAATTATCTTACTAAATTGAATAATAAAATTGTATTCAAATTATTTAGGTTCCTATTCAGTCAACAGGATTAGCAGTTATGGTTCTTCTACAGCTGAAAAAAAAAAGCCCAAACCAACAAAACAGCCTTCAACCACTTTTAAGTTAAAAGAGTGTAAATTAGGAAACCCATAATGATACTTCTCTGAGTTTAGTAGTGGAGCAAGGGAATAAGTACAAAAACACTGAAATAAAATCTGGAAAATGGTTACTAGTCTCTAAAGATGTTATGAATCTTGAACCTTAGTGTGTTTAACTATTAACTCATTTATTACCTTTGTGTTGTAGACAAAGGTGGAATAAAAGTGTTATGATTTAAGCCCCTCGCTTACTCCTCTACCAGTGAGATCAGGGAGAGAATGGGACAGGTAAAACCAGAAAATCTGTGCGTTGAGTTACATACAGTTTAATAGAAAAAGCAGAGCAAAACAGGGAATTAATTCACTGCTTCCCACAGATAGGCAGGTGTTCAGCCATCTCGAGGAGAGCAGGGCCATGTCACATGCAGCGACTTGGAAGGACAAACCCCATCATTCCAGGTGTTCCTCCATCCTCTTTCTTCCCCCCATTTTATATACTGGGCATGATGCCATATGGTCTGGAACATCCCTTTGGTCAGTTGGGGTCATCTGTGCTGGCTCTGTCTCCTCTGAACTTCCCATACCCCTCACCAGGCTGGCCCTGAGAAAAGCAGGAAAGGCCTTGGCTCTGTGTGAGCTCTGCTCAGCAATAGCAAAAACAGCTCTGTGTTATCAGCCCTGTGCTCAGCACAAACTCAAAGCACAGCCCCATACCAGCCCCTGGGTAGAAAGTTAACTATGCCCCAGTCAAACTCAGCAAAAGTTTTATAGAATTACTGGTGTATGAAACATGGCAAAATATTCACAGTATCAGGGTAAGTGGTTGCCTTTTAAAGTTGTGTACAGAATCGCATATCTTACTGTGAAGAGTTTGACCTTTTTATATTTTTAAGTTGAGGCACAGAGGGAGGTCAATTTTTCAACAATTAAGAGATCAGTATGATACCCCAAGAGATTATGAAATGCTGCTTTAGTAACACTGTTAGCCATTTGAATTTTATTTCCTAATATGATCTTACTGTGTTTTTTATAGTCATATTTTCTCCATAATTATGATTCAGGTTATAAAACAATGTGATCTCATTAATTTGGTTGAAAACTTCAGTCGTGGTATTTATTATCAGTCAGCTTCAGTCAGAAATATTCATAGAAATGTTGATGCTTTGAGTGTGGAATAAATTTAATTTTATTTTTGCTTTCTTTTAGGAGACTACATTCTTGACGCAAAACCTAAAGAGATATCTGAAATTCAGCGACTTAATTATGAGCAGGTAAGGAGCTGCTCCTAAAATACAGTTGTTTATGTCTGAGGAAACTAAAACTAGGCTTCTCACCTAGGGTTTGTCACCTTGTTAAAAACCAGAAGCATACAGACCATTGTTTGTAGTTTGTTTTTTCTGGGCTTGATGTAGAGTACTATTTTTATATATTTGCTATTAGTGACGACAAACTCAGTTATCTATTAAGACAAGACTTTTTTTTTTTTTCTTTTTTTTTTCCCTATTGAGAATGTAATGAAGTAATTTGGGTTTTATTGAGGAACTGTAACACAAAGGTACTAATAAAAGTATATAACAGGGTGGTTCCTTTTTGAGGTCTTCTGTTCAGTGTCCTTCAGTGTGCTCTGTTCTGTTGTGCCTGCCAAAGTTTCTCTGAGCGTGGAAAGTGAGCAAGAGAGAGATCTCTGTTCTTAATTGTCATGGACAAAAAGAGGTTGATGCCATGTTGTGAAAGGCAATATCATTTGTACTGGCCACTGTTTGTATGTCATCACAGAAGTCTTTCTATACTAAAGATAAAGCTATTGGTATAAGAAGATACTGATTTAGTATATATCTATCTTGGAGCAAATTTTTCACGCTCTGTAGTCATAGCTGGTTTTTTGGTTACTCATGGAAAAGTGATATGAGTATTTTAATAAGTGTAAGATTTCAAGCTAGTTCTGTTTATTATTAGGTCTTTTTTTTTTTTGCTTTCATTCAGTGTTGAAAACCAAATCAAGTAAAATGAGATTTGATTTGTATCAGATTATAGGAATTACTTTCGTAATAACAAAATTGGCTATTTTTTTCCACAAAATTCTGTGCTGTAGAAGGTTATAGTTATAATCAGCTTACAGGAGGGTGATGAAAACTATTATGCCTGGTGAAAGTACAACTTCTATAGCTTTCTTATGCTCAGATATATGAGTTTACTACATGAATATCACATACCTCAGGTTTTTAACTGTGTAATTTTAAAGAAACCTTTTATTCTGGAAATCTTCTAAGTTGTTTTGAAGGTGTGGAAATAGCTAAAGTAGAAGTGATAATGTTGAAATTATAGCGAGAAACTTCTGTGGTTTTCTGGTCAGTTTGATGTAATCCTGCTTTGTTTGCAAAGTAAACATTACAAAATAAATGCAGCTATTGTCTGTAGATGTATGATCTGAATTTGTGGATGGCTAGTGCTGACTTGCTATGGAATTCTTGTCCATTTAGCAGAGTAAGATTATGGCAAAATTTCTGTTTCTCTCAAAATACCTCTGACAGGTTTTTATGCATGATATCTGGTCCCTACCAATGACATGTACTTGTTAATGTAGTTTGGTTTGTTTTTAAAATGATATAAACTTAGAAGTTGAAACCAGTCTTGAGAATTACTTCTAAATCTTGCTGAATTCTAACTCCTGTGACATAGCAAAGCTGTCCCTTAGGGTGAAGCAACATGTAGTAAGGTAGTGGGAACAGTTGCATTCCTGGTCATGGAAACTTGACAGAACAGTGCAGTTAAGTGGCTATAAGCATTGAAACTCTCACTCATAGCAGCCGTGCTCAAGTGCAGATTCTGATCAGAAGACAACAGAAGCAACTGTCTTTAACCATCAGTGATTTTAGTCTGTGAATCTTTGCTGTCTCCATGTCCTGTCCAATATGTATTTCTGGTCTTTGTCATGGTATTTGCCCATTGGTGTAAGCCTGAATTCCTCCTAAGCAGCAGATTGTTGTGAAACTTAAAGAACTGCAAACAAACAACAAACAGAAAAGTGCCTCAATTTCCCCAAATCTTTTGTGCTGACTTTCTGATCATACTCTTTGTGGGCTTTTCTCACTTAGTGGAAAATTCTTTTTCCTGCATGTCAGGAGTTTTTTCTTCTCTGTTGGTTCAAGATAATGGTCTCACAAAGCACATTTTCTTTGGCTCATCTTTCCTTTCTGTGATTGGAACTTCATAACTTGATAATTCTCCTTAGGATTCCATTGGGATCACTACTATAATAAGTGCTACTTTCATGACTTGTTTCTACAGTAGAATCTACAGGCCATTTGAAGGTATGCCTAAAATAAGATAGCAAATGTTTTTTAATGAAAGAAAAAAGGTGGTGAACAGTTAAGACTCCAGTTCTAAGTACTGAACCCTGGAATTAGAGTTGGCAAGTGCATCTGTGTAGATCTTTTTGTTTGTTCATTATGTAGTGACAAGTGCTTCAGCCTGACTTGTAAGGTAGGACTTGAAAGGGGAGAAGAAACCTCAAGAAAAGTGCCTTGAAGATTCCCTTATAATTCCATTTTCTTGTGAACATCTGGCTTGTGGTTATGGGAAATAGACCTAAAAGCAATCAGAGCTGCCTAAAAGCAGCTTATGGATGTAGAAGAAACAGTCAGATACAGGTGATTGGAGGGAGATTCTTATTTTTCATATATCTTTTGGCACAATGAGAACATGTGTCATGAATGTGCATTGAAACAATTGTTTAGTTAATTTACCCTTTTAAATTTTTTTAAATTTTGAAATGTTGAATTGATGAGTACTAAATAAGGAAGGGTTATAAAAGTATCCACCAAGTGTATAAAGCTCTATTTGGTCATCTGGTTTTTTTTTTTCCTTTCTGCTGTCAGAATATGAGTGATGCAATGGCAATTCTACATAAGTTGCAGACGGGGCTGGATGTCAATGTGAAGTTCACAGGTGTCCGAGTATTTGAATACACTCCTGAGTGCATAGTGTTTGATCTTCTTGATATCCCCTTGTACCATGGATGGTTAGTGGATCCTCAGGTAACTTACTGTGTTTCGATTATTTTTTTTTAAAAGTTATTCTGAATATTATTGGTGGGGAGGGGAGATTATTTCTGAATTTTAACAAGTCAATAATGATTATGGTAATAAATTTTTTAAATCTAGTCAGAAAAATTGAGATGTGAATACGGACTGTGTGTTTTTTAGTGCAGGAACTTTGCAAAACTGGGTCTATAGTCAAACTGCTTTAAAAGCCTTCTGTGACTCTGTAAAGGAGAATTGTTTGTCTGAGGGAGGTAACAAGTTGCCAGATACCATGTCCCAGTCCTCATTTTTGAATGCTTGTTAGGGAACACTTAGAAGGAATACAAAGTTACTTTCCTCCTTTCTTTAATTCTGATTTACTAGTCACTGCTATTGAGAAATGTGAATGGTAGAACTGGTTGGAGAGAACTGCATCTTTAGCAAACATGTAATTTATTTATAATTATATTATTTAATAAACAGTAAAGTGGTACTGTTTACTAAGGGGGAAACTGATGAGTTTGGCTGGAATAAAAGTGCCTTAGAGCTTTTCTTTTCGTTCCTTGTTGGTGAGAGTTACTTTTCTCTTACCCTGGCCCAGCTGATCCAACTCACACCCTATTCTCCTCTATCTGCCTTAGCTTTTGATGCTAAGAGTTAACTCAAGGATTTAAAACAGGATCTGAAACAGCAAAATGTGTAACACTCTGAGCTAAAACTTCTTGGCCTAGATTTTTTAAGAGGATAACATTCTCTCTTTGTTGAATTCTTATTGTCTTATTAGTAATTGCCATTGGCTTGGAGTCGTGTTCTGTTTCTCACAAAGGTAAATTCTCAGTGTTGTTCCTTCCTGCTGCAGGTTGCTGACATAGTAAAAGCAGTTGGGAACTGCAGTTACAATCAGCTGGTGGAGAAGATCATTTCTTGTAAACAGTCAGACAACAGTGAACTAGTTAGTGAAGGTGGGTCATGTTTTTCTGTGTTTTATCAAAGTATGTGCCCTACCAAATGTAAGTTACATTTTTTCCCTTTAGGTCATGCTGTGTAGAGATACAAGTGGGAGGAGCTGCGTTCTGTGTGCTGAGCTGCTTTCCCTGGGCAGGCACACAACACTGTGCTTGTCTTCTCAACTTCTCTGATGCATTCTCTTGATCTATTCAATATACTTTTTCAAAAGCTGGCAAGAACTTCCCCTATTGTGGCAGCATTCAAATTTCAACTCAGCTATGTATTATCTCCTATAATTAGAATATGAATGATATACTCCATTACAACAAGGAAAAAAATCAGTAATATTAGAAGTGTATATAGCATTTCTGAACATGAGAGGGTTTGTCTACAGTGCTGTGGTTTTAGAACTTTGAAACTTCTTCCCTCTCTGAATGTCTTCCCTAAGATTTATGGCAATATGGGGCATCTTAGTGGGGGGGAGATAGGAAAAATAAAATTATTATTACCAGGTCTTACATTAGCAAGTATGTAATAGACACACATCACTGTATGTGTTGCTTTTGTAGGGTTTGTAGCCGAGCAGTTTCTAAATAACACAGCTACACAATTGACATACCATGGACTGTGTGAGCTGACTTCAGCTGTCCAGGAGGGAGAGCTTTGTGTGTTCTTCAGGAACAACCATTTTAGCACCATGACCAAATACAAGGTACATTCAACATTTTTGTCTTTATTGTTGTGTTTCGTGTGCTTGTTCCAAAGCAAATCATGGTTTTTCACTCTTGAAATAGAATTAAATTCCAGGTTGTTATATGTAAATATGGCTTACAGTAAATGTAAGGTCTGTAACAAATGTTACTTAGGAATTACTGATTACAGTGGTTTAGATACCAAGATCCATTACTACTTTAAATCTTCTTGTAACTTTTCCCTTTATGTTCAGTTTGTTCCCTGTGTTAAGTCTTTGTGGTTACGTATAGTTACATACACTTCTTATATGGCTTAAATTTTCTTGCAGTTTGTGATTGGCATGATAAGGTTAATTTATTTAATTTCTTGTTTCTGAGGATCTAAAACTTTGCATCACATTTGGGAGAGTAGATGAATAGGTCCATGTTCAAAATCCCAAACATTTGGAGAAGTTGAGATCAGCTACAATTTTTTTTTTCAGGCTTTTTAAAAAAAATCTGAATCTGGGGAAGCAAAATGGTGGGAATTGTGAAAGACATATTCCAGGATACAAAAAGCTAGTGTCAGCTTTGTTAGTGCTTCTGGGGCTCCTTCCTCCATGGAATGGAGAATCTGGCTTGACAAGTTTACATTAATTTATGGAGCATCTTCATTCTAAAAAAAATTTACCTTTGCTAGGATGAGTTTTTACCGTGTATAGAACTTTTGAAATTATATTTTGGTTGTTATTAAATAAGTCTTTAATTTCATGTACACTTACGAATAATGGTAATAAAAGCAAAAAAAAATGAGGTGTGTAACATGCAAAAAAAGTTAAGAAAACACTGGTTTTGCCATTATGTGATAAGGTCATGGACCTCATGTGGGTGACGCTTTCATTTGTCACTAATAGCCATTTTTTCCTCCCTCTGTTATTTTGACTGTCAATGCTTACTTTGGCATTGTGAGTAACTATTCATAAGATGCACTAAAGGTCTGAACAGTCCTGAGAAATAATGATTAACTCTACAAGCAGGTAGCACATTTGGCTTTCTGATTAGAGTACATCTGAGGTCTGTTTTATATCTGTGTACAATGCCACTCTCTTAAAGCAGTAAGGCATGTTAAAGGCTCTTTCTCCTTCCTTCCCCTATTTAAATAACCAAAAGCTGTGAAATATATCTGTTTATGGTCAAATGTTGCACTTCCTGATGCAGCTCATTTAAATCACAATTTTAAGGATAGTTTTTCTCCTCTCTGCTTTTCTAAATTCAGTTTTTGGATTAGCTGGTGGTAGCTTGTGAAACAAGCCTGTACATTGTTTTATGCTTTCATTGTGCAGTGTGGAGGGAATAACAAACCCCAACCTCAGAGCAGTTTGGTTTTAAAAAAGAAAATACTAAGTAAAAGTACAGCTGTATTTTCTGGGTACAAATGGTACTTAGAGGTGCAGGATACCTCTTTTCCTTTGTTTAAATGATATTCCAGATAAAACACGTAAATCCTCCTGGAAATAATGCATTTTTGTGGTATTATTAAAGCCTCTAAAATCTAAAATATTATTTGTATTAAATATAGTCAGAGTATCACTTTGACCTGTGGGTTATAAATACAGATTGGTTTTGTAAAACATAGAGTTTTTGCAGCCCAGAATTTAGATTAAAGGCCAAAACCTGGTGTGTGTTTGTCTGTGCTTTATCAGTTTCATACTTGTAAACATGTACTTCTCAGTTGAGATCCTTTTTCCTTATAAAATGTATCACTTCAATGAGTTAAATAGCCTTAACCAATATTTATAATATAGAAGAGGTTAAGACAGTGAGTAAAAATATGTCTTGAGTTTTACCTGTAAGAACTAAATCTAAGTCCTAAGAAATATGAAGTTAAAATATTTGAAGAAGAGTGTTATTTCTTTGTATATTTAACATTTGCTGCTGCTAAGTCACAGTGGTTTTAATCTGCTTTTTGAGAAGTCTTAGAATTCTGAAATGCTAAGTTTTGAAATAGAGGCCATTATTCTTGTTTTTCACAGTCATTATGGGGACTTCCCTTGTATCTAGTGTTAAATTTCCATGTTATCTCATGTTTTAGTTCTGAGGTTATTGCTTGTGAACAGTGTTCATTTTGATTTGGATTTCTGGTGAGTGGTACATGACAGAATTTGAGATATCAAGAAACTCTTTTTATTAAAGAGAGAAGATAATTTTTAAATTGATATTTAAAGGCCAGCAGTAACTCTTCTGTCTGCTTCTAACCTACCCAGCTGTTTGCAGTAGCTGTACGACTAGGGGGTCTTTCATACCAAGTCAGAAATAGACTGAACTTGGGCTTTTAGCCAGTATCAGCTATCCAGAAATTTTTGGAATTCCAGGATACGCGTGTGAGTGCCAAATGCATTGTTGCTACAGAGTTGAGGTTTTTTTCAACTGCTTCACTCTTTCCATCTCCTGGGTTTAATGCTCACTCCATCTCACTCTGCAGATGGAGTCTCCTCACAGTCTGAGCAGTAGTCAGCAGTATCTGGACTGTGGAGGAAAGTCCATCAATTGGGAAAACTGGAGACACAACATATGCCAGGGAAAATGGAGGTGGAGAACTTCTAGGGCAAGAATGAGGACATTATTTTGTCTTTCTCTAATGCTGCCTTTCCCTCATTCCCCTCCAAACCAATATATGGAAACTTATAAATAAAGCAGCTACAAAGTTAATCAAAAGGGAATTACACATTTAATAAGTTATGTCCATGTAATGAAATTGGTGTATCTTTAGAAACACGCTTTGACTAATTAGCGATTATTATTGTAATTAAGATAATGCTTAAACTTTTATTTGGCAGCTTTCATGTACAGCTGACAGAGTGTCTTTTACATTGGGGATATTTTTAAGTGCAGTGTGGGTTTTTTTAAGGCTGATGTTTTAGTCACAGGACTTGGATTTCGATACCTTGTCCATTTGCCCGAGTAATCATTTTTTCTACTTTCTGTCCCTTTAATTGCATTACTAATAGCCTTGGCTCATGTGATTATACAGTAATAATTTTCAGCCGTTAAAAATGTGATTTTATTTTTTTGCCTTTGCTTTTCATTATGCAGATAATAAATACATCAAATGATAATTCCCTAGATCAAGGAAAAACAGGACTGTAAAGAGGGGATCAGTTTGGTAAGAAGATCTTAGTTCAGTTGGAATGTTTTTCCCACAGACTTGTTTGCAATAGAACCTGTGTTCTTTACTGAAAAGTATCAAGACACTGACCTGTTTGGATTATTAAGTATGTGTGTTTTCTACTTTATAAATGTTGTGTTTCTGCTTCAGAACTCAACAGATACTTTTATTCCAATACAAAATATATTTCATAACAATAATTGCACTTTTTCCTTGGGCATTTACGATTGGCACAGTAGAAGCAATGAATATAACTGCTTAAAAACATGTTTATTTTTCAATTTCATAGTAAGTGTATGGTTTTTATGCTGAGGGTTACTCTGAATCCAATAGTATATACTTTTTTTAAAAAACTTTTTTAATATTAGTATATCTGAATGTTTTAACTGTTAGAGAAAATTTAAAAAACTCTCATTCATCAACTTAAAACACCTTCACAAAAACGAAGGGATCTGATCCAGAAGTCCAAGAGAATATTTATATCCTATTTAAAATATAAGGCTTAAAATGTTTGTCTTTACTGTATGAAGCTATTGGACAGGTGTTTGATTTTCAGTTTTCTAAATTGCTGGAAACTTGGTAATTGGCATTAGAACAAGTAGTTTAAAAACACTAATCTTAATTATTTAATCTGATTATGAAATTAGCCAAGGAAAGGAGGTTTAGTAACATCACCTGTAGCCTATATCTGTGCATTTCAGAGAGGGTTTTTTTGTGCAAACCAGAAGACTGAGAGATCCCCCTGTTCAGGAGAATAATCTTGCTTTGTCCTCAGCTTTATTTCAAGGTTTTTATATGTGAAACTATAAAATCTGGGCATTGGTCTACAATATCTAGATATTGATTCTTAGGATAAATAATTATTCATAATTTTGTTAAAGTAAACTGTGTCTACAATAGTTACGCACTTGAGCCTTTCTTTTATTGCTCTACTCCCTATTGACTCTAGTTAGTAGTAGATATTTTCGCTGTCTATTATGTGCAGGTATTTTGCGGGCGGTGTTAACCCCTTAGACTGGGTATTTGTTAAAAGAACCTCACATTTAAAAACAAAGCTAAAAGCTAAGCTGGTAGCACTTTAGAAATGGGCAGTTAAGATTTTTGTGCAGGTAGAAACATTTTTTTAAACGTGCTGCTGTTCTCGGCAAGGGACATTTGAAAGGCATGTTGGTGTAACCTGCTTACCTGCATTGCCCGAGCTGAGTGCTGCTCAGCCTGCCCAGCTGTGCTGCTGGCACCAGGCACGGCCTCGCTCCGTGCAGCTCCAGTTCAGGCAGCGTCAAGGTCAGAGGATAAAAGGGTTTTCTCCTGTCACAGGTTCTGCTTGCTGCAATCTGGCTGTGCCACTGAAGGTGGCCTGTGCCTTTAGCGTTGGGAAGAAAGCACCCCTGGCATTAAAACTGAGCCTGCAAAGCCAGCCTGTAGATAGGGCCTCTGTTTTCTTGTTGCAAGTAGAAGGAATTAAACCATGATGAGAGGGTACATTACAACTCATAGCAAAAGAGCCAACTCCTCTTACTTTGTATATGAAATTATTGCCAAAAGCTCCATGAATATTAGCAATATGGTAAGGGTCCTGGTTGGGTTTTTTTTGGTGGCATTCAATTTAATTATACTAATATGATGTAGAGATCAGAGAACTCGGTAAAAAACAAGGGAAAAATTACTTTGGATCTCTGATCTGTGATTTCCCACTGTTCTTTCATTCAAATAATGTGAACAGGAACTCTGTCTCTTATCAGGTACTAGGGAGCCTGTGTTTGGTTTGCTAAGCTTTGTTCAAGTAAAGCAGAATGTTTTAAGCTGTTCAATTGGTATTGGAATTGCAGTGGTGGTGTTTAGGTAATGTGGTGATAATCTAATGCAGTTTATTGCCTTTCATTAGGGAGCTGTGTTACATTTATTTTTTATTTATTCTAATGTGACATTTTTGCAATCTGTATTCAACGGAGGAATTCTTAAAAATTAAGAATATGAATTTTATTTAAGATCTGAAACAGGTCTCTATTTCAAACAAGCTAGCTTTAATCCGTCCTTAGATGACAGATACTAGATTCTAATTCCGTAAAGGCAATGATATACCTTAATATATATTTGTGTGTGGAAAAATTAAGCTTATAATAGTTTGGAGATAGGAAAAATGCTAATTTTTTTTTTATGTCTTTTTGAAGACTTTCTATATACAAAATGCTGTGAAACAGGTATTCTGTGCAAACTGGAAATGTTGTGAAATTACTTCCTTTTATTTTCTTCAGGTGATTTTTAAGTGTCAGGAGTATCATTCAGTTCTTAGGCAGGTTTCCAAGGGAAAGATGATTTCTTAGGTCATGTGATGTGATCAGACTTATCTCTGACAATTGTATTTATGTCAGCGAGGCCCCCTGTGCTGGTAAACTCCCATTCCAAAGCTTGAATATACAGTAGTGTTACCTGTTTGCTTTTGGTTTGGGTTTTTTATCCATTGGTTTTGGCCTTGTGTATAAGTGCATGTTATGGTACTAGGTAATATTGGAATAATTGCTGCATGTGAGCCTTCAAATAATATTTTTATTACATCAAGTGACCTCCCAGCCCCAGGAGGGATGACTGTAAACAGAGTGGGATTGACAAGATCTGATTGGAATTTCAGCATCTCCCTTAGACAGTCATTTAATGACTTCAGAGAAGCCTGGGAGCTCCTTCTGGATGTGTTGAATATGGACAATGTTTTAATTTCTTGCCTGTTTAGCCTTAGAAATCCTTAGAACAGGATCTGCCTCTTGCTTTGGTACAACTTCAGCACAGCAATCTGTAAGAACCTTTTGTGTGCTGCTGTAAAGCAAACAGCAAATTTTTGTGGCTATCACAATGAACTGCTTTGATTTTTACAGCTAAACCACTGCTGCAAGTTTTGTATTGAGTGTCTCGATCTGGTACTTTCGGTAATAGTAATGGTAGCTTCAGTCTTCATGTGCTGTGTGGTCAGTAATAACATTCTTGATTTGGAGTATAATTCTAAAAACATGATAAGGGTAGGATGAGATAAATGGATAGATTAAAATGGAAATCTAAGCAGGGGTATTTTGTGCTGCTTTGCTGTCCCTCAGGCATGCAGCACCATCTCCTTTTACTTGGGGTAACCTAAGTTACCTACTGTGGTAATTTCCCTTTGATTTCAGCTCCTCTCCCACTCCTTCAGCCTAAGCTTCCATTTCATCCTTCAGTCCCTTGGTATCTGCACTTGTTAGCATTGTCTCCTTCACTCCAGACCAGCCCATTTTATAATTTCAGACTTTGAAATCAATAAATTTGGCCTTATGGAACTGTAAAAATACTAAAATGCCAACAAAAGCAGTTAGTGGTGACAAGTAATAGCAAGAATCTTAAATTTAGAGCTTTCAATTGACACAGACCTCAAATTCTGTCAAAACTCATTACAAAACATGAAGTCTGAGATGTGGCCATTTTGAGGTAATGCCTCTTGGATTGTTTGGAAAGATCACCTTTGTCTCCATATCTTGCCTTTGGAATTTAATGTGATTGGTCCTGGGATTTAAAGTTTTCACTGCCAGTTTTTAATATACTTCTTAGGTGTGTTTCCAAAGAGCTATCAAGGTATATAGTTTGATATATATTAATATATTCATTCATATTAATATATTCATGTTTTATAATAATTTCTAGTCAATATGAACATCCATTAAGAATGAGGAGTTGCAAGATGGAATACAGAAATTGTGTTGACTGTTAATTTAACAGTGAATACTAGTATCTGGTGGTTTAATGCTGTATGCTGATTCATTTATTAAACTTGCTAAAAACTCTAAATGAATGTTGTATTGGAATGCAGCCTTTGTATCATTTCTGCTACTTAGATTGTAAAAGGTAATTTTTTTAGTTTTACAACTTTTCGTTGTTCTTCTATATAGGGTCAGCTTTACCTGCTGGTGACAGACCAAGGCTTTCTTACAGAAGAGAAGGTTGTGTGGGAAAGCTTACACAATGTAGATGGTGACGGGAATTTCTGTGACTCTGAATTCCACCTGCGGCCTCCATCAGACCCTGAAACTGTCTACAGAGGGCAGCAGGATCAAATAGATCAGGTACTGGATTTCTGCCTTTCCACTGTAAATTAGTACTGGTTTTTAGTCATATTTATGCGTAATTCCACAGATGTGTATGTGTGTATACTCATGCATATGTAGGGCTATAAAACTCCTTTAGCTAATTAGCTTGGGGGTCCCAAAAGTGCCACTTGAAGGTATTTAATATGGTTTGGAGGGAGGAAAAGTAAGACCAACTGAGTAGTTTGGAAAGTAGGATTTTAATCATTTGGAATCCACTTCTGCAAAATCCTCACTCAGATGAAATGTCACCTCTGCCTTGTATATGGAAACAGAGGCACACTCTGGAAATTCTTCCTACATAACAAACTCCCTTCACCTCATTAGTACTGTCATAGCTGAACTTTGCCTTCTGCTGCCCACTTGGCTGAACGTAGGACAAACCCCACAGCAGATTTGTGTCATGGTGGGTGCTTGTTATTCTTAATGAGATGCAGAGTTTGCAGAAGTCATGTCTGATGTGGGGCAGAGTTGTACCAGTTAATGCATAAGTGCAGAGCAATACCAAGTTCCTTCAAAATCTTACATTCTGAACAAGCATAAGTTTATAATAATCATTATTAATTTTAAATACTGGGGGAAAATTAATAAGGTACTTCTTAATAAATTGAAGCACTGCATCTCTCTCTCACAATAAAAATGTGACAGAGATAATTTGCTGCTGTCTGGGTAATGGAATTTAAACCTGAAAGCAAAGATTTTTTAATTTGTTTTTGTGTATTCTGTGCTGTATCTGAGGCACTGTGAAAGCAGACGTGAAGTAGCTGTTCTCAGCCTTTCTGTAGTGAGGTTATGGACAGGTTCTGAAACAAATTCCTGTTTTCCTTTTGAAGATAAGGCTAAAGTGATGGTACTGTGTAGCTGCATATGCTGAAAATGTCACTTGATATGACTTGACTCTTTTCTGGGTGAAAGAGCATTAATAAACAAGTTTACTGTTTAGGATTATCTGATGGCATTGTCTCTACAACAAGAGCAGCAGAATCAAGAGATTAACTGGGAACAGATACCAGAAGGAATCAGCGATCTAGAGCTAGCAAAGAAGCTCCAGGAAGAGGAGGACAGGAGAGCTTCTCAGTACTACCAGGAACAAGAACAAGCAGCTGCTCAGGTCCAGGTAAGAAAACAGCACTACAGAACATGATCATAATTTTAGAAAGTGTTAATAATTGCATAGACACATCTGTGCTTGTGTATGTTTCAGCCTGAGGTAAATGTAGAAATCTTTAGGAATATGCTACAATTGTTGGAGTATGCATGTAGATACAGCAGTTGCAAACATAGTTTAAAGCAGGCTTAACTTTCTAAAGTAGGGTTTCATTTATACTGCTTCAAAGTTGGAACAATGGGATGAGTTACATGTCAGGTTACAAAGATGGTATTACAGTAATTTACATTGCTTGCAGACAAGCATTCAAATAACTTTTTGATAGTAGTTGAAGCTTTGTCTTTATTTTGTCTTGCAGGAGTTTGTTGCTGTACGTTTTTAGGTGACTCAGTCTGTAATCTCATGTGAATCTATTCAGTTGTTCCAAACTAGGCAATTAAGTTTCTCCCAGTACCATTCTCTTAAGCAGCTGATTTCAAAATGCTCTGAAAATGTATTTTCAATTCAAATATGCAAAAATGCAATTTAACTGTGAATGTTCTGTGCAAGAGGCAATATTTAAGTTGGTATTTTGGATTTAGAGAGTTCTTAACCACTGAGGACTTTTAGAACTGCTTTTATTTACAAATAGGTAAGAAATAATCTATATAAAGCCTGCATCTTTGGCCTGAAACAATATTAACTGATAAGTTTGTTAAGCATGAAACAAGAATTTTGACAGTTAAAAGTTGCGTTATTTGCACTGCTTGTTGCTTTAATAGAACCAGCAGTAGCTACTCCTGAGACACAGATTCATTACTGCTGGCTGCCAAAGGTAGAAGGAACTGAAGAACCTGCTGAACAGGATTAAGAGCCTGCCCATTTGCAGCTATGAATGGATAACAGTGGGAATAGATGATGAATTAACAAAAGTTATGTAGCCCCTTGCCAAGTTATTAGAGTTTCTAATCACAAAAAGCTGCTGCTTTACCATTATCTTGCTGCCCACACCAGCACTTGGACTCTGCAGATAGTGAAATGTGGATTATGTACTTATGAAAGAAAGAAAGGAAGAAAAATTCCAGTACAATAACAGAAAAGTGCCAGAAAATGCTTAAAACCATATTTTATTGAAACAACTGATCTGAATATGTGGACACAACAGAAGGGACATGTGGGACTTGAAATATATTTTCAGGTGACTTAATTTTCAAGAAACATGCAATTCTCAGGAGGTCCTGGAGCAGGTATACCAAAAAACCCTACCTGAATACTGCTGGTTTGCATAATACTTTCTATTTGTGAACTTGACCATACAGTACTAGCTCAGGCTGTATCTGCAGTAGTGCTGGGTTTATTTCCCATGTAATTTTCCCTACACAGCAGGTACAAGGTGCTGCCTCTCCAGCCAGCGCAAGACAATCCGGGAGTAACGAACGCAAGCGCAAAGAGCCGCGAGAGAAGGAGAGGGAGAAAGAGAAGAACAGCTGTGTTCTCTTGTAACGGCAAATGGATTCCGTCTGGAGCCAAGTGCATGTCCTCAGAAGCAAAAACAAGGAGTAAAAAGGAAGACAAACCTGTTACATGCCGCCTGTGCCTGATTACCCCATGGATTTTGTTCATGTTCCAAGAGAGGATGGATGACTTTGTTACAATCAGACAGACTTCCTTCAAAGTCATAGCGCGTGCTGCTCAAGAGGGAATTCCAAATCACAGTTGGATGCGGCTGTGCTTTGAGTTAGTCATAAGAAATACTGCACCTTGTAGCTGAACACACAACTCATGGCAAGTCCTGTGTCATAGTGACATCCATTACTCATTACATCAGTTAGTAAGCTATTTATCTTCTACTCTAAACAAAGGAGGTAATTCATTTTGTGTAAGGCTTTTTCCTGAAGTCTGTACACGAGCACAACGGAGTTCTGTGTTACTTCCATGGTATGAAACTATATCTTAGGCTGGGTATAGTCTCCATGACACAAGAGCCCAAATAACAGCTGGGCACTGCCTCCTCAGTGTGTCCAGATTTCTTTGCTTCTGGATCTGGTATGTTCTTTTTTTGAACCCAGATTTATACTTGTTACTGCTATCACTGCATCTCCTGGCCAGCTTTCTTGCCCCAAGAATGTGTGACCTGATAGGCAGCATACAAAAATTGTCATAAAACAATGGGGCATTTATTAAAAAGCAAGATGAATATTGTTTGCTTTTCTTGCAACTACAAACTGGGTATGGCAACTCAGATATTATCAGGGTTAAACAAGTAATTTTATAGGTAACTTCTTTTTCTTTTATTATTTTTTTCTCTTGTAGGTAAACTGGACCAGATAAGCTTTTATTTATTGACCTCTCTCCATATGATAGATGAATGATGAGAGGAAACTAAAGTCTATAATAATCGTTATTCTATATAAGAATGCAGAGTTAAAATAACTAACTATCTGCCTTTTATCCAGAAGTACCTTGAACTTTAACATGACGTTAACATGTCCACTTGTATATTTAAGCAAGTGTACTGTAGTTAAAAACACTTTTTTGTTTGTTTTATACATCATGTATTCTTAAAAAAAGCACATTTCTGAAGGGGGAGAGAGGAGTGAAGCTGCTCTCTGAGATGGTTTGAAAAGTGGTCAGGTGTTAATATTTTGTTTTTTAAATCACTAATTTAGAATTTTTGGAAATCAGATTTTTCTAATTTATGGGAACCAAATAAACATGTTGTGTCTTGTAGTATTTATAGAACGCAGAAACAGAACACTTGATGAATTTTGAGGGAACCACAAATCTTCCTCCACTTCCATTAAATCAATAACAATTACCTTCTTGCTGAACCTTTTGATAAAAATTTCTATTTAGCAATTTGTAGATACTTTTGAAAAAGGCTGCTTCTCCTGGCCAAGTTACGTATCTGTGCTCTAAGCCTTAGTGTTCACACAGAATAGCCTGGGCAAGCTAAGGCAGCCAGGTGGAATATAACATTCCTGCTTTCAGGTGTTTGGAGAATGTCTGTAGAAGTGAGTGTCTAACACAAGTCCACTGATAAAAAGCCACTTTGCAATTTTTTCAAGCAGACTTGCTGCATTGATGGCAACCAGTTACCACACACATCTGTTACCAACCTAGAAAGGAAATTAGATAAAGGAAGAATGTCTTACTAACTAAAGGGCCAATTTGTATCACTTTTCTTCCATGCCTTTTCCTTTTTTTTTCCCCCCACTTTTGTTACAATTTCCCTTTTATGATGATGAAGTCATGAACAGTAGAAGGTCTCTAATATGTGAACTGTAAATTTAAAAATATCTTCTCTAGAAAAGTCATGCCCAGAGAAGCAATTTTAATACTTAATGTATGCAGTTCAGATAATTTTCTATGTCAAAGCAAAGGTTGATGTCTTCTTTTCCTTTGCAGCAGCCTAACTTCTTCAAACAAATTAATGTGATGGAGGATCACCAACATAATGACTTAGCTACTTTAAGTAGATGAGAAACTATTCCAATAGTGTCAGTAACAAAGACTTTTAGCCAGAATGTTGTTTAAAAACATTCTGTTACTAAGATTTTTCCAAATTTGTGTATTTACATTTATTTATTGACCTTGAAAAATAAATATGTCAAGCTAAGTGTTTGTTATTATTTTCAGTGACAGTATTGCCACTTTATCTCCTTTTGGAAGGAATCTAGCTGTTGTGGCTATGGAGTATATCTCTTTGCCTAAGATACTTGCTCATATTAGAAGAATTCATGTAACATTTCCAGTTTCAGACAGATGTGCCTGAAACCCAATATACTGTAGTTAGAGGAATTATTGTCATTTGGTTCCAGAGGAAGAAGAGTTAAATGCAATGCTCATCATGAAGTCGGAACTCCCAGATAATTCAGTTTCTTTCAATAAAGGAGTAAAGGGTTTCAGGGTATTTGAGATGGAAGGCATGCTATGAAAACAGTCCTCTGTTAATATCCTTTTTTCTTCACAGGTCTTGAAGCTTTGGAAAAAAGGTAAAGAATTCCTGAAATCTAGGGCTGCATGGGTTGAACTTGTTAGTGGCAAAAGTTATAAGCAGTTGAGCTTCCTAATATCCAAAATGAAATACATCTGGAAGCTTAACTTATGCCCTAGTGGGAGTAACCATTCCAAAAGCACCTGTCACAGTTGGTATCTCTGACAGTATTTGAAGATCAAAAAACCTGAACAGAATTACTCTTATCTATATGAAATCAGCTTGGAAAACAATATTGCGCAATATAGTCTTGGAGTACCAGGAAGACAGTATCTGTTTACTTAATTTGCCTTTTTTTCTTTTTTTTTCTCCAGCTCATGTTCTGGCAAAAGGGTATAGATTTATACTTTATATCTGTTTATACAATTTAGCATGCATATGCTCCAAATACCTACATAATATATATGAAAGTGTCCAGAAAAGTAGAGTAGAACTTGTTTTCCACTAGATAAACACTAGCACAGAAAACACAATCATAGAATTTTTGTTGTTGCATTATAGTTGTGACATAAAAAAAGCTACATACAAGTATTCTTAAAATTAGCAAAAAACTGAGCACTGCCATAGAGATAAATGTTTTTCTATAAGGCACTTCATTAAATGCTCAAATCCACCACTTCTCTTTGTGACACTCATGGAATCTGCAACCAAAAAGGCAGATCCAAAGGATTGTAACACCAGAGAATGAAATTAGCATTCCTGAAAATTCACTTAAACACAATGCAAAAACTACATTTTGTAGCAGTCAATGTAGTTAGTATAAGAAATAATGTGTTCAGAGTGTCTTTGCAGAGCTGCTCTTGTGGCTCACAGGCACAGGAGCTCCAAGGGAAGCACAGGCTCTGCTGGGAACCTCGGAGTGCCAGGCAGGCTCTTACTCACTTGGTATTTCACATCATTGTCATGTTTCTTCAAACTTGTATACACAAGCTCTTTAAAAAGTTTTCCAGTATGTAATAAAAGGCAGTTTTGAGTTCTTGAAATGGAATTTTCTTGTGCATTCAGCAGGAAATACTTGAGTAAAAGGTAAAGCTGATGTACTTTTAACTGAACCTTTCTTTGTTCCCGCAACACTGGTTCTGTAACACAGTTAGCTCATTGCTTGGATCAGCTCTTTGCATTAGGATGCTTATTACAGAATCTATACAAACTACATCCTTCAATACAACATACTGAATTAAGAGCTTATTTTATATAAACGTAGATTTTTAAAGGTTGCAGCATTAACCAGGTGACTCAGGAAATGCACGTTAATAGATGCAAAATCCTCATGAGAAAGCATATTACAGAAAAGCAAAAATAACAAGCTATAGTTCGGCTGCAGTAGAGCGTTCCCATTTTTTCCATCTGTGCTGTGATGGACAACACCATGGTACAAGAAAAATCCAACACTGAAAAATGTTCATAGAGTCCAGGGATAGCAACTGTCACGTGTAAAGCCTGAAAATGGCATTTTATCTTAATGAGTGCACATCATTTTTTATTAGGCATAACTAGCAACAGACTGTTAGTGTTGAGTGGGGAAACTGGGTGAGGTGAGTGACACAGTCTCAAACCACGTCCCTTACACAGAGTCTGTCTGATGTTCACAGTGTTTCTGTACAGCTCCCTCTTGTTCCCAGCTTGTCTGGTAGAAAAGCAATGGATTTAAGCTCAGCTGTGATCTGCTTTGATGGGGAAGAAGTGCCACAGGGGAGTGCTAAGGAGGAGAGACTGCAATATAAAAGTCCCTATGCTACCTCTTGAGATTGTTTAAGGCTTTGTCCTTAATTTTGCTGTTACTTCAGACATAAATAGCTGTGGCACAGCAGGAAGGAGCTGCATTTTCTCACCTAGGTAATGCCCAGCAGGTTCATTTCCTGGCAGGTTGGCAGTGTCTGTCCCTGGACACACTGCTCTTCACTCTTACTGTGCTTTAAAGTCAGGACTAACTGTGCTGATCCTCTGAGAGCTCCAAATGTTTTTATTAAATGCCAGTTGCCTACTGTTCAGTTTTGGTCAATGTCAGCTCCTGTCACTGAGCTCTCTTTGCTGGAGAGTTCTCTCTAGAGAACTTGCTGAAATCGGCCTTCTCCATTCCTTTTCTGGTTTGTAGGATTACTTGTGTTCATGGAGAAGATTCATGTGCTGAAATGGGCAATTCCTTGTTTTTCAAGGTTAAAACCTTTAAATATTCAGTTAATTATCTTTAGACAGTCAAGATCCCACATTTGCCTCTACTTGACAGCATCGAAAAATGTGCAACAAAATAGTGTTATTTTTGGGAAATCATTAGGGAACAATTCAGATGAAGTTTCAGCACTCAGAGTAACTGGAAAGTTTTCTAGCTCAGTATAAACAGTGCTTGCAAATAGTGTACCACTGATGAAAACAAAGGCAGCTGCTGCTCTGAATGTCCTCAGTGGAGACAGGAGCTGAGGCACTGCCAGTGCTGCCCTCCCAGCCGAGTTGTGCACTCAGGACAGCAGCTGCTGGGGCTGTGGCCAAAAATGAACGAAATGGGGTTGTTTGATAGAGTCAAACACTCAGCCAAATGTACAGAGATCTTGGGGGTGGACAGGGACACAAACTCGGCTAAGTTTTATTATTTTTTTAATTACTCTCTTGAACTTCCTTTTGTGCTGACCCAATTTCAGTTTAGGTCCCATCCAGCTTAAGTGATATCTGTTGTGATTTAAGAGTGTCTCATGAGGCAAAGCCTTTAGCTTAGACAAACGGAGGTTCTCCATCACAGAGCTGAATGAAATAATGGGATAATACTTGATCTGTCTGGAAGTTCATGTGCTCTTCCCTTGTTGAAGCCTTCAGTAAAATGTGGTTGGACTTTTTGAGTTAAAACTTGGCTGTAACTTTTCAAAGTTAAGTTTATACTTTATACTATAAGCAGTTTTGAAAATTTTACCTTAGTTTAACATTTTTAGATTTCTTCTAGATATGTTTCCAAAAAAGCTGGCTTAAGTTGTACTGTTGTCAGAAACCTTGTGTTGGCTTTTGTTTTTGCTTACTGGCATATGCCACAGAAAGGGTCAAAACTGCAATTAGAAGAAACACCAGTGTGTCTTAAATCACTTTAAAAACTTAAATAGCTGAGTAATGGGAACACCGTTGGGTTTGGTCATCTCTTGTTTTGGGGAACTCCGAAATAACTATGAAAACAGATTATTTTCTCTCTAGTATTTTGGTATCAGGGCATCAATAGGCTTCTTAATTTCAGGGCTTTTATTATTGCAGATTAACCAGAGCCAGAAACTGGTTTATATTAATTACTGTTTTGTTTACAATTGAGTTTTAGTGAAGCCCTTCCCACTGAAAGTTTGAAACCAGGTTCTCTGTGAAGTGAGTACATAACAGTATGGGGATTTTGGCCAATTGCATGGGTAGGAATTACCACTGGTTGTATTTACTATAGGAAGAAGGATTGCTGTGGAAATAAAATCCTTCTTTTGCTTGGAAAAGCACAGTATGAGGTGGTGTCTTCAAGACACTGCAGATAGATACAGTGAACCAATGAACCTGCTTGTGGACTATTAAACTACATGTAATCCAGCTTTTGCATTTTGTATCATGAATAGTTGCCATAATTACATGTTTGCATTCCATATACTCGGGTTACAGCAGTATGCTTGTATTTCTGGATTTCTTACATGCTTTCTCTTAGGGACTGGCAAGCAAAAATAACTTTGGAGAACCCATTAAAAAAGTGAGCATAGGTACAATGATTTCAAGACGCAAATGTATCGTAGCAAAGGTTTTTTCACCTGTATTTTGATAACCCTTGAAGTCACTAGTGCTGTGACATTGTGCTAAAAAGTGTGAATTACAGAGACCTGGATGAAATAAGCAGGATGCTGGTTTGGATACAGTTTGTACTTGCAGAATCACCCCCAATTACTGCAGGTTGCTAACAGATTGTACTGGGCAGGTCATGACACCTGTGAATGTTTTTTCCCTGTGTTTTGGCAGTGTGTAATCCCTCTTTACAGGCTGAGCCTAACAACTTTGACAGCAGTACTTAGAACTACAGGAATTGTCAAGTACTGGTCCTGTGCCACAGAAGTATATTCTAAATCTGTTAGTACCTGCTCAGTATTATGTTAATTCCTTACAGCAATTTCTTTATAAGGGAGTGAGAAATACTGTCAGCAGTTTCCCCACAATAACCTGATAAAGCTTTAATGTTAAATGACAGCATTTTGGTTTATATTACAGCTTTCAGCAACACAAGTTCTTATTGAAGTTTTTTGAAATTATTTTCAATTATCCTTTCATCTGGGCACCAGCTGCATAGCCATTATTTGTACAACTTGTGATAATCACCTTTTATACATACATGTAAGCCTAGTAAAGAAATTACTGATGAAACATACAAAAATTAATCTTACAGAAGTTACCCTAAGTTCTTCAGTGCTAAGTCAAATATTTGTTGTCTTAACTGCCTTGACTGGGTTGTTTTACAATGAAATGTTTTAAAATAAAAACCCCACACGCAAAACCCTGATGTATTTTAGGAAAGTTCCAAAAGACTTCCCGATTAGTAACGGCTTCAAGATGCCACCAGAATTGTGCAATTCCTGTGTTAAATCAGCAGTTTGGCTGTGAGTCTGTTAGTCACCCAATGTTTACCTGATCTCTAAATCTAGTCTTAAAAGGAAGTGCAAAATAAAGCTGATTCAAGTAACTGTGGATTTACCAAGAGAGGAGAGAAGTTAAAAAATTTAAGTTGTATTTTAGAAGTGCATGACACAATTAAATCTAGTCATGCAGTATCATTTGTACCAATGTATGTGAATGGAATCCTTTTCATCATGTTACACCATTATCCAACACTGTAATGGCATCTACAAGTTCAACTACTGAATGTTTTGCATTTTAAAAGCCTTAATTGTTTATATTGTATTAATGTGTTTTTAAAGACTATAAGGAAATAACATTTTCCTTGTAAATTGTTAAAATAATTTTGAACACAAATAATTTTCAGAAAAATCCAGTTGTGTATCTTAATACCCCTTTTTGTTTGTGTACCACAAAGCTGTTAAATTCTGTTACCTTTTAAATAGTGTCTCCCCTTATCAGCCTCTCTCTAGTTCAAGGTCTTTACCCAACTGAGATTTATTTTGGTTAACAGTCTTCTGAAACTCATTGTATGTAAATAAATTTAAGTGAGCAAACTTAAATACTTCATTTAGATATTTAAGTTCTTTCCTAATAATAAAGGTTGGATCATATACTTAAAAAAACCCAACAAACAATAACCCAACAAAAACTCACTCTGGAAAAGGATAGACTTCTGCTGCTCTTAAGCATTTGATAAATTCAAAGGTTTGGGCAATTTATTTTCAATCAGTTTTTTTCCCCATGGCCCTAGCTTGCTTTAATATCTTAAGTGAAATATCTACACGTGCACAATCACATTTTTAATTTAATTAAGCTTCAACTGTTGGAATGCATAGCTAGACTTCTACAGGGAACCAAGGATATCTCGAGTTTTATTTCTGTACCTCTCCATCGCTTTGTCTTTTAAGGTTATAAACTTCCATATTGCCCATTTGATCCATCAGCCACTATAAATTCATCTTAGAGCAAATACTTGTTTTGTGTGTGTTGTCACACCTGATGAAACACAGACTGCAGCCAAATGTACAAGTACTTTTGAAAATGCACTGTGAACTTGTACTTTCTCCTGGAAACTCCTGCAGCAAAACTCAGTAAATTGAACTTAGATTTTCATTTTAAGAAGTGAACAAGATGTATTAAACACATAAAGGTAAGTCACACACGTGCTGAGACTGTGCATTTCTTTTGTTTAAACAAATAATTATCAGCTGTGAATGTCCACATAGGATTAATTAGAGACAATGCTGTTTTAGACCACTAGGTTTCTCTCTCCTCCATCTTTCCTGAAAGGCTACTTACTCAAAACCAGTTTACTTTAACTCATTTTCTGCTACTCAATTCCCCTGGAACACTGCAGGTGCTTAGCAGTTCTTCCACACAGTGAGCAGAAATCAGCATCTTCTTACTGCCTCATGCCTTAAAAAATGTAGCTTAAATCCTTCTTTCAAAGGCAATCTGGACCAGTAAACACTTCCAGCTCTTACTCAAGGACTACTTCCTAAGCTCCTCTGTTCTGCTAGGAGTCCCCTATTCATCGGGGTAACCATCCACCACCCAGCTTTACCAAATGGGATTAATTTGCGTTTCTCCCCTTGCTGAACAGCAGCGCTGTAACAGGTGATAAATGAGCCCTGGCCTGGCTGCCTGGCATTTCGAACTGGGCCTGATCTAGAAAGGTTTCACACACACCGTTCTGTGCTGGCCCAAACCAAAAGGCTTAAGATGCAGCCCTTTAGCTCAAGGCTACATTGAGCAGCTGCAGGATTGCCTCTAAGCAGAGTTTGTGGTAGGCTCATGTCAAAAAACAGCTGTATCCAAGTTCCACAGAGGTTAGCTAAACACAAAGAGCAAACTAAACTTAGTTCTTTAGGCCTCCCTTGAGTGTTCTGCTATTTTTTGGTTCTAATCTTTCTTCTGTGAGAAAATGTGCTTCTAAGTTTTCAATTCAGTAATAGTGAAGGAGACAAAGAAGTTTTAGTTAGAACCTAATGGCACTCATGTTTTGATTTGCTATACCAACATGTCTGTTTAATTCTGCCTTCCTTCCCCAAAGACTGCTTTAAAGACTTACTAGAAGCTATACAGAATATGAAGGTTTATTTCAAAAGAATACATTTGCAAGAATACACATAAATGCACTCAATGTAACAGTACCTTCTGCAAAAATAGGTTACATAATACCCAGTAATGAAAGAACAAATCTTATTTCTCTACAAATCAGAAAGCAGAGATAATAGCCTGGACAACCTTCAAAATGGAGGTTATTGTGGATGTTGTGAGAAGTAGCTAACTTTAAAGCATGACACCACAGAGCTAATGTTGGCAAATCAAACTACTAGCACACAGCTGCAAACTATTCTTTTATACAGGATTAACAAATATTTTGGTTCCAATTTCTTTTTACACAGCTCTAGTGCCTCAGGGAAAATGCTTATCAAAGATACACAAAAACTATCCAAAATTACAACGTAACTATTAAAATGCCTCCAAAATTGAGAGGAAAATAATCATGTTAAATTAAAAAAATTTAACCAGGATTTCCAGACAAGATTTCCTGTTCTTAATCAGAGAAAGTTTACAAGAGATTTCAATAAGTTATCTTGAAACCAAGCAGCTGTAGATCTTAGAATCTTCGTGGAGGTCCACCTTTAAATGGCTTAAATCCTGAGCCACTTCCCCTCTGCATGGAATTGCCTGTGATCTGTACAACTCTATTAATGGGTGAAGAGTTACTGGAAACAAAAGTTTTAAAAAAATTGTTATGATACGTATCTAAACTCCTGGTGCACAGGTAATAACATTCTTGAATCTATCACTCAACTGTTATACTGTAAGTCTCAAAAGAGACTTCAAAACATGCAGGAAAAGAGACTTTTCAAGAAGTCCCTCACTCCTGTGCTGCTGGGCAATGCTGCCAGCAGCAATAGCCCTGGGGAGCCCTGTGCTGGCAGGGCAGGACGGGGTGTGTGCTGTGCAGCAGGCACAGAGTCACCCTGCTGCTACCGACACTGCTGGACCTCCTAAGGACACCAAAGCTTGCAGGGGCTCAGTAGGGAATGGAGAGGAAGGAGTAGTTTCTGTACCTTGTATGTGGAGCCATCATGCCTCCTCCTCCACGGCCATCTCCCATTCTCCTTGTGTCATGGTAGCCACTTCCTTGAGAACTAGGTCCATGCCATTCTTTCCTTGGTCCAGTTTCACGACTGTGGCGCTCTACAACGTGTCTGTCCTCGTTATAGTGCTGGGGAGAAAGGGATAGGTCATTCTCAGAATGAAAGGGCTGCTTTATCTACAGGAAACAAGCTTTTCAAGAAAGGTAAGCTTACAGCTGATATAATAAACGTAAGTCCAGCACCTTTTAAGATTTCGGTCCCTAGGTTGCCAACTCACGTTTACAATATTCCTGTTAACTCTACATAACAGAAATTGCAATGGCAAGTGTGTGGGTATGCAGGGAGTGAAGTTCCATGAATTCATACTGTACTCCCAATTCTGCGCTAATCTCATGATCACTGGCATAAAACTCAGGAAGAAGAACATTAATACCTTTTTAATGCTTCAGGATCTACTAGCAGGAGTGATTTAGTCTGTAGTCTTTAAAGACAAGTCTTGCAGAAGGAATTTCTCTCAGTATCACATCACAAATTACAACTACGAACTGCACTGAAAGTAGCAGGCAGGGTATGGTTAAGACCCTAAAAAGATGATGACAAATTCTCTAAAGCCTAATCATCAACTCTCTCAGGTATTGTTCTGATCTTCTATAAAGATGCCGGACAAAAAGAATTTATCTGCAATTTCTTGGGTTATTGAAAGAAGAACCTTTAACATAAAGAAAATGAAGTCAAAAATAGCCAGAATGCTTGTGAATCATTTTGATGACGCTGTATGGTCTTTTTTCCAGCATGAGTCTGCATTTTCCAGCCTCTCCTTCATGCACACAAACACAAGAAGGTGACTCACTTGTCCTCCACCTCTCTCTCCCATCACACCCCGCTCTCCTTCCCTGCCGCCGTAGCCGGAGGCGCTGCTGCGGCTCCCGGGAGGTGCTCCCCTCACGTGGCCAGACACTTCCCTTCCCGACCGATCCGGCCTCTCGCCTCTGTAAAAATTGCTTTCATCAAAATTTTGGTTTCAGTATACTTGAATTGGTACCAAATCATAGCACATGTAGACAGCAAAGATTCCTGTGGTTCCTAGCAACCTGCAGCTGACTTCTCAGAAACATTCTTTTAGATCTATGTGGCTCTTTAATTATTAAAATTCACGTGTTACTCATTTACATCTGCACTCTACACAAAAGGCTCCTTAACTCTTATGTTGCTACTCATGATTAAGAACAGACTGCTGCGAGTCAGCATCCAGTTCCTAGATGAGATCTAGCATTTGATAACCTACATATTTCTTACAATGCTTTTCTTTAGGTCTGTTCTCTCCTTACACATTAATTCTTGAGGAATTACTATTATGGATAAATTCTACAAGAATCAGCACTTTCACTGGCTAGTCAGCAAATTTACCTGCCATCCCGTTTGTCTGTGCTTATGCTTCCCTCACTCTTCCAATTTGTTTGCCTAGGTGGATTGGAACCAGTTTCTCTGGGATGTCGGCCATGTGGTATTTCTGGTCTGTCGTGAATTATCACTGTTCTCCTTTCATCTCTGTCTCCTCGAACTTCCCGTCTGTCCGTGTCCCGGAGTTCACTTCTTGGTTGGGGGGGTTCATTTCTTCTGGACTCACTAAAGCTCTTGGGATATCTCTCAAACCCTGGCTCTTCTCTTCGTGCTGTTGGGCGAGTCTTTTTTGCCTCACCTTGATTTACAAAACGATCTCGCCTACATTGTTAAAGTAGGAAAAAGTCATTAGTTTGTTTCCCATTTTCACATTTCTCTGCAGGTGTAAGCACATGCATGAGATATAAAGTATCACTAATGTTTGTATTACTTGTTTGTTACTATATACATGGTATAGAAATCAAAGATCCTTCCCACCCCAAATTGTATTTATCTCTACAATTGTAATTTTGGGCTTGAGTTGTAACAGCCAGTTAAACATTTATTTATGCATTTATTTGTTCCCATTTTGATCAGTGTAATTTAAGCAATTATGGGGCCACCTTTTTGCCTAATATGAAACAGAGGTAATGCTAGATTTCTCAAGTCAGAATTGTATTTACAATTCCAGTTCACTGCAGCCTTAAAGTAGAAGTCCAGTAGTGTGGAGGGACGTCCCTTAAGTCCCACCCCTTCCCGAAGAGCGCCAGATCTAGGCAGTCTAGGGGAGCGTGACACTCAAGTTTGAGTCCTCCCACGGGGGGTGTTCACCGAATTGCCCAGCCCTTGTTGCTGGGGAATTTCCCTCTTCCCCCCGCCCTGTGGGTGTTGCAAGGAAATACCAATCTCTGGGAACCCTCCCAGGTTTCCCAAAAGTTCTGTGGGTTTATATCAAGCATTGGTTTGTTTCCCTATTTGTTACTGTCATCCCCTGTCCACCTTACCTTAATTTGCTAGCCACCGGGTTGTCCGTCCTCCTTGCCCTCATCTTATTGGTCACTAGTATACTTCAAAAGTCAGGTACCCGTACCCCTCGGGGCCGTTTTGCTGTATCCTTCGCCCCGACCACCACCCCTGCCCTCTGCCTCAATAAAGCGGAGTTGAACAGCAACGCCCTTCCTGCCCTTTTGTTCTCCGGACTCTCTCCACCAGCTGCGGGAATGTGGCCTCACGCCCCTCGGGGGCTCAGACCTGCCTGCCTGGGAGCCAGCCGCTGAGAAGCCCAGCCAGGCGCCGTCAGCCCTTGAGCTAGCCGGGCCCCTGTAGCCATATCACCCACGGCTACACAGTAGCTACAATTATGTGGTCTTAGCTTTATAAGTAGTTACTAGAGATGTTTAATGGAACCATGAACTTGCATCTGGAGCCAGCATTGACTGCACAGTTCATGGATTCTGATGAATGCTCTTAAATCAGTTGCTTTTAGCCTTGCTTCTTAAGGAGGCAAGTTGCAAGTTGCACACAGGTAATCCATTGGAACTTATGACTAGACGTGAAAGAGGAAGGAGTAATTGCAAAAATCCTTTTGAAATGTCTCACAGAAAAGGCCACCAGGTTCTAAAGTCCAGTTTTAAAGTTTAATTTAAAGTCCTTAGAGAAAAGCAGACTAGATTCCGTGATAGAAGTGGCCAATCCTGAAGACACAAGAAATGTCACGACAGTGCTGCAATTCTATTACATCAGAACTGTGTAAAGCCTTTAGCACTACTTTCAATTTTGGACAATTTAAGAGTGACATCCACAGGGCTGCTGGTAGGCAAATACCTGCCCTATTATCTAAACTTACCTATCAAAAGAAGATGATGGAACAGAAGAACCTTCTGGGTATCGGCCTCGTTCTCTGTGATCAAAGTCATTGAACCTGTTCTGCTGGCGGCTGTAATCTGAGCCGTGGCCAAAACGTGCATCTGTATCAAGAGCCATCTTCTTACTCTCATTCCAGTAAGGATCATCTCTCCTTTAGCCAAAACAAAGGAAACCTCATCACTCACATGTAGCCAAATCAAGGCCTAATATACAGAAAATTTTTGAGAGTCAACTGTCTATTTTAGAAGATGCTCATTTGATCTTCGGAAAACCACTGACAAAGGTTGACTCGATAAATAGTGATGGACAAAATCATTTAAGAAACCACCCAAAACTAACCACCCCTCTGAAGTGTAAATTGAAGAGAGAAAATACCAATAAAGTATGTAATAAAATCTAAGCAACTGCATATTGTGTTGGGCAGTTTAAAAACAAAATAACCCCCAAAAAACCATCACTATAGCAGAATTTTTTCTTGAAAATAGCCTTCTAGGAAAAAAAACAAGCCAACCCACCCAAACCCACCCCCACAAATCTGAACTTCTTCCTTAGAAAAGAACAGGGTGGGGAACACCAAAGCCTTGCTTACTAGAAACATTCTGGGTACAGAGTCTCTAGCTCAGAATGAGAAACAATCCGTAGCCTTGAACAATGAAGCTGTCTTTATTCCTCTCCTTAAGAAATATTAGTGTTCTGCTACTATAGCTACCACGATGACTTACATTTACTTTCGACATGTCAATTTTATAGCTAAGGTCTCAGTCCTATTTTTACAATCAAATAAAGATCAAAGCCAGTTCAATTCATGTGGTTCAAACAGCAAATTATAGATGTCACCAGCTTCACTAAAAATTAAAAGTCATCAAATTGACTTCCTGAACCATCCATTTAGCAGAAATATGAATTCTTAAAGTAGAAGCTAGAAGCTTCAACCATTAAGGCAGAGCAGGTTTTCTCAGCAAATGCTCTGAATTGTGTTCTTTCCATACAGTAAGAATTAATCCATGGGATACATCTCTAATTTCAAAGCCCCCTCCTTCAGATAAGGAGTGTTTCATGTTTGCCATAAACGTCAAACCAAACAAATACCAGAAATCCAGTTCTTCTGTGAAGACCTGCTTCAGGTACAAATACATTTTCAAGACTGACACAAGGCTTGTAGCTGTTTCTTTTTATTATTCACTGAAGAAAACCATTTTGAGAATTACCTGTGATCTACATCCCGAGGACGTTTCAAAGAATTCCTCTTTTCCTGTTCATACCGGAGCTGCTGCTGTTGCCGCCGAAGTTCCTCCCTCTCCCGAGCAATTCGCTCTGCTTCTTTTCGACGTTCCTGCCATGAAAGGAGCCACAAACAGAACAGGTCTTTACTAGGGGTACTTCCAGAATGGTTAGCAAGTATACAGACTTATTCCTGGACAGTCTTCTGCTACAGGTTATCTGATGAAACTCATCCTTGGGTGGCATCTAAGATTAAAGAGCACAGGGAATATTTCTCTATAAAAGTAGACTACAAATCTGGAGATGCTACTGGATGTTACATAGAAATAGCTCCAGGTAATTTATTGTATTACTACTGTATTTATTGCCCAGAAACACTTCTTGAAGTTTGCACTGACAATCTATAAGAAAAATCTAGTAAAATTATGGAAGAGTGGTACAAGCAAAATGATTTATTGTACTTCATGTTTAGAGGCTGGCATGTACAGCTGCTGCAGTGGGCAAGCAATTGACATCAAATTTGTCGCAAACAAACAAGATAAAGATTCCTGTTGTTGTACAGTGTGGATTATGTAATGTTTGCTGTTTTTTATGAAAGAAAAAGGGCCGGGTGGACAGGTGAAGAGCAAAATTCCCTGCAAGCACAAACTGGGCCATCCTCCAAAATCCTCCTGTGCAGAGTCCAGAACACAATTTTACCCACCTGCTCAATCCGAACGCGCTCTCTCTCCAAACGCTCCCGTTCCATCCTCTCCCTCTCCAGCTTTTGTCTCTCAATCTCCAGTCGCTCCCTTTCCCTCTGCAGGCACTCTTCTCGCTCGTGCATTATTCGTATCCGTTCTCGCTCGCGGCGCTCTCGCTCAGCAATTTCTCTTCGCCTGAAGTAAAAAAAAA
>VZRL01003889.1:1564396-1582561 GCA_013397895.1 Origma solitaria | reverse complement strand
AAAAAAAAAAAAAAAAGAGGTAGCAGAAATTCATCTGAAAAATTTTGTCATCCAAAACTAACACCACCTTAGGCATAGACATTAAAAAACTATTTCAGAGTAAGCTCTTCACAGAAGTCCTTGTATCAGAAGTCTACTCCTTTTAGCCCCAAGAAGCCAAAGTGGTTTTAGCTTATCTACAGAACCATTAGTAGACAACAGATAGCAAAAGTTATTTCAAGAATCATCATTCTTGATGTATTTTATGCTTAATTCCAATATCTCATTTGTCATCTGGCACACAGTAACAACAATGTAGCCTAGAATATGATTTCGATCTAAAAAATAAATGCTATTTCAGCTCTTGTCGTCTTCAAGCTAACACAAAATTTACTTATGGTTTTCTGTCCAAAGAGTAAGACAGACCATCATGACCACTCTGAGTTGCACAGGTTAGTAAACTCATGAACAGCTTCATTTTGCTGTCTTCTTTCTGCCTCCCATAGTACAGCTTAGAGGAAGCACAAAAGGCATTTTCTCCTTTAAGCTTTATGCTTGCTGGGAATTCTTTTGTTTAGGAATTGCTTCCCTTTGTTTCGGGAGACCCAGTTAACAACACAGCTCATTTAACTGTTCTTTGCAAGCTTTTGGCCATATGACAAAAGAACAGGACAGTGTAACCGTTTGGTCCTTCTAATTAAAGGGCCAAGAGTGTATTATGCTTGATTTGTCATTAAGATATACAACATTCTCTGTTTAAAAACAAACAAATAAATCCCAAACACTGCTTTTGGCCCTGTCTTCTAGTCTACTTCTCACCTTTTCAAAAAGAAAGCTGGCATGCAGTAACACTTCTGAAATATGCCCCCCACTGTAACAAACTCTAAGCTCTGTGTGTACATATATAGCTATTAAAAGATTACACAAAAATTTTGGAGTTTGTTAATTCACATAAAGATACTGTTAGGTAGAGTCCCAGACTTTAACATCTGGATAGAAGGCTTGACAGAATGCATTCTGATTAAATTTCTAAATATAGTATCTGATCAATTAATGTATAAAATAGCCTTTAGCAAAAAGTTGAATTACTACCTTCGCAGTTCAACAGCTCGTCGTATTCTTTCCAATCGAACCATGTGTTCTCGCAATCTCTGTTCCTTCATCTTTTCAAAAGGCAAGATATCCTTTCTACCCCTGTATTCCCTGAATTTCACTTTATCTTGAATAATACGCTCTTTGTTCCTCAATATCTGTGGCTATAGATAGAGATTACAATGGTTATTTCAGAAGTCTCATTCATTTAGGGAGATTTCTGGATGCTATGTTCAAGTATTATTAATGATTTAACAATCCCAAAGCATACAAAGCTTCTATCTAAGCTTAACAGTTTGTGATAGTTTATTGACTCTTCAGTGCAAATATCAACTGCAAGGTAGGATCAAATCAGGTAAGGATGGCATCAAATCTATAGATACTTACTTTATCAAACCTTCCCCTTCTAACTGTCCTAGTGTGGCCTTGGTCTCCTTTTGTTTGGTCTAAAACTACAACTTGACCTGGGCTTTTACCACCTAGTGAAGGGGGGAAACAAAAAAAAAAAAAATAAAAGAAGGTTTAAAAACACACACACAACTATCTGTATTTGCCTATTACAAATCTTCCATAGTGAAATGTCTAAAATGTCTAAGTGAACTGGTACCGGTAGGAGAAGCATACCAGCACATGCCTGTAATTAAGTATTAGTATAAAGTATGGAAGTAATAAATGTGTTACTGGAGTCTAAAAAAGAACAGGTGTTTAATTGTCTGGTTTCCAGTAAGAGCAAGAACATGCCCCCAAGACAAGTCAGACACACAGATTCAATAGGAGGAAATATGGCTATATGGCATACTTATTCTTTTCTTTTCTTCAGTTTTTTTAGTGGATTCTTGATTAGGGCCACTTGTTCCATTATCACTCTTCTCATCTTTACCTTCTGTTTTCTTGGCTTCTTTACTTTCTTTTTTTTCAGATTTCTCTGATTTCTTTTCTTCTTTTTTGGTTGATGGAGTTCTTATTAGAAAAAAGAACATATAAATCCAATGAGGAAAATTCAGCTTAGAGGATTTTCACATTTTCAGAAGATGTGAAATTTCTTACTTGCTGGCTTTGTCACTTGATGCAGTCTTCTTATCTCCTATGCTCCTACCCGAACTAGATTTCTCATCACTTTCCTTCTTCAACTCTTTTTTGGAGGGATCACCTTTTACCTGTTTGGTTTTTTTCAAAAGCGAATAGGTTAATACAGATTCTTGCAAAAGATGGTCTATTTTGGGAAAAGTCTTCATGTTATGAAACCTACTTTCTCCACGGAGATCTGCTGTCCATGCAGCTCTGTTCGGTGCAGGTGTGCGATGCATCTGGCTACTTCTGTGCTGGAGGACATTGTCACTATGCCGTAGCATTTTGCCCCTGGGCTTCGTGCATTTGTAACCACCTTTGCACCAAGTACCTACGCAAACAGGAAAAGGTTAGGTTCTGACAGGGACATTTCTACTAAGGAAGCTATGCTATTCCAGTATGATTTTTACCCTAGCATATAAGAAAACAAAACAAATTCACCCCAACATAACTCTCACCTCACTAGAAAGACTGACACTCCCAAGTTCTCAAAAGCTTTGAAAACTTTATCCCAACTTGTGCATCAGGGAGTATTAATGATTGCATCCTGTTTCGGCCAGTCACCTCCTCATGCCCGTTATCTAAATGCTTCTCTTCAGTTACTGTCAAAATTCATTCACAGAAACACCAGTGACCTGAATTTGATGAACCCCCACAACAAAAGTCAGCAGCTGCCAATTAATGGCAGGAAGGTATAAGCAGTATTATGTAGTAACTTAATAAGGGAGCCAGTTTTTCAAAGTCATCTAGCAAGTGTGTCAGTTAAGCCATTTTAGCATTCAGCTCTGACATCTGCTTCATGAGAAGGTATTTGTGTTCCTTGCTAGAATTTCTGTAGCCACTGGAGCCAGTCTTTTTACCAGAGTCATGCTCTAAAGGCAACAATTTTATCTTTCTGGCAGACTGTCATGGACAGTCATTAAATATTTCCCAATCAACTTTAAAACTGGGAAGCTATGTAAATACAAGTACCAACCAGCTTTACAGTGAAAAGAGCCAAATAAAGGAAGTTTCAACAAAATATACTCTTGGGTTTCCACACTTGTGAATACATTAAATAAAATCACCTACTAAATTCATTAGAAAAATCAGATATGCAATAGTCAATACACATACTTGATATTCACAGTGCTCAGGTTCTAACTAATTCCCAAGATACAATAATGCCATTACCTGCACCGGCTTACACAAACTACAAATTCACATAGTTATCAGCAACTCCTCTGGGAAAATGACAACAACCCTGGGTTTAGAAGACTGCTTAGCTTTTAAAATTTCAGCACTGTTCAATGGAATTTGTATGTTTAAATTAACCAAAATCAGGCAATTTTTAGTTTAAGCAGCCTGGAAAAAACAAAATCATTAAGTCATTAAAAGAGTCTCTAAAGGATCATACATTAAATGTCACATCTTTTTACCTATTCTTCCCATTCATAAGCCTTCAGAACACATTATAAAAACAGTCTCCCAAAGCAGGCTGTTTTATATTACAATTTTATCAGTTAGTACATTGTCTTGCAGTGATGGTTAAATACAGTTGCTACAAAGGAACATAGCCATTATTATTTAAAAAGCCAGTCTTGACCAGAATATTCAAGTATTTGTGAGATTTCTTTTGTACTTTTCTCACCTCAACAGGCAGAAAAGTTTCTTATAAAATGAACATATGGTTCTCCCTGTAAGCATACACTCTTACTGCTGCAAGTATGGGGTTTTAGCTTGCACTGGTCAGACATTTCCTCTCAAATCTTTATTGAAATCAAGTATTACTCAATTTCTGTAACGGAACAGATGAGGGAGAACAGACACACACCACACACATGGTATCACACCCCATGAAATACCTTTCCATATTTGCCAAAGAGATTTTTCAAGTCAGCAGCTTTTGTGTTGGAAGACAGTCCGCTAACCCACAGGTTTCTAGTTGAACTTCCACTGCTACCACTAACACTGCTTGCACTTCCTGAAACAAGTTTTACAAAACAGCCAAAAAATTAAGGAGACAAAGGTACCATGAATATTTAATTAAACTGTTGCTGAAAAGAGAAACTTAGCCTGTTACCTCTAAGTAACTGTTTATCTGGTTACCTTTCTTGAAAAGACTTCTATAGAAAAAAAAAATATATGACATAAGATTTCATTCATTTAACCATGTATTAAGACCAACAGTTTGGCTAACTTGTACCCAAAGGACAGAGCTAGAAAAATAATATAAATCTTTGTTAAAGGCAGGCTTTACCCCTCATTTGGCTATGTACACATAGCTTCAACATCTGGCACTTATCATTAGGTTCCATCCAAGAAAATGAGGTTGTTTTGCACACAGTATTTGTTCTCCATCATGATGTCTGTACACTGCTCATGTTATCAGAGACAGCAGAAAAGTAAATACAGGAGACTTAGATAATCCCAGCCTCCAGAATCATGTGGTCAATTTTCACAACTTTTTGAAGTACCTGCTTCATCCAGAACAGTTTTTTAAAAATACTACTGGATGTAGAACTGGATACAATCCACCAAAATTATTTCCCACATCCTAAGGAAAACACTAAATAAATGCTGGAAAAACATCATGTGCCTTAAATACTCCTCCCAACCCATACATTATGTATTTTTGCAGCAACAAAGCAGTAAGAACTCCAGACATTCACATAATCTCATTCTCTACATCTTTTAGACTTCAGTTATGTAGTTCAGCTTGTTGTTGTTTGCTGCTAAATGTATGAACTGCTTTGGGATATGTGAAAATGGAGCCAGTCATACAGGCAAGACCAGAACTGGATCTGGTCAACAGCTGGAAAATCTGGTGGTAGGCAGATTTTAAAAGGTAATTTAACCACCTTGAGAAAAAGAAAGAATCTTGATGCACTGAAGAAACAAATGCACTGAAGAAACTACTAACTAAGAGCAAAAGGCAACAAATCTGAGTTATGGTCATACTAGGGTTATCTTGGTATCAGATTAGATATGTAAGGAAGAAATTCCTCCTGTGGGGGTTGTGAGGCCCTGGCACAGGTTGCCCAGAGAAGCTGCAGCTGCCCCATCCTTGCAAGTGTTCAAGGCCAGGCTGGACAGGGCTTGGAGCAGCCTGGGATAGTGGAAGGTGTCCCTGCCCATGGCAGGGCATTGGAACGAGATGATCTTTAAGGTCCCTTCCAACCCGTAACACTCTATGGTTCTGTGATACACGTAGAATACCAATAAATATCATTAAACAGCCACTATCCTGGCTTTGGCTGTGTATATTAAGAAAGCCTTAGGACAGTTACTATTACAGTTATCACATATGCTACATAAATGAAGGTACAGCAAGTCTGCTTTCAGTTTCAATGTAAGCATGTAACTGCCATGAAAAGACACATCTACAGAAGACTGAATTATGTAAATTGCAAGAATTTCCTCTCAAATTCATTTATCAGGTAAAGTTTCATTCATCCATTAGTGTTATGCCAGAGATTCTGTGATAAACGTTTCTGGCAGAGAGGGAGTAGGTGAAATAAGGAGACACATGAGCTCACACAAATGCATTTGTTCAACTAGGAAGCATCAGTATAACTGGTGCAATTAATGTGGTCTTGAGCTCCACTCTGAATTTGTAATCGTAATACAGGGTTTTAAAAAAACAGATGGAAACTCCAAGGCAGACAAATAGATTCAAATTTAATACATTAAACAGCCACAAGTGCAATTTTGCAACCTGGCATCTCAGCTATTATACTTGGTTGAGAGCTCAGTTTATTTAAAAATGAGCTAGAATTGCAAACAAGACTACAAAAAAATTTCATTGGCATTACGTTTAAGTACTTGCCATTATTCTGCTGTGAGTTACAGCAGGCTTGTCTGAAAATTATAGCTTCTCAAAATGAAGACTTGGGAAATGTTAGGTGAAATTTGCTCCCAAAAGTATTTTGAAAGAGAAGAATATATTTTCATCAAGTCTTTAGAGTAAGTATTTTTAATCTTATGACAAACCTGGCATAAGGAGAAACAAAATATATGGACACATACATATAGCAAATGACTACTGTTCCTATAGCATAATTTACTATAGATGGCTGAGTTCAATCATATAAGGTGTTTTATTGGGTGGCAAGCAATTTCTCAATCAGGAAAGCATTTAGTTCGAGACAATACTAATTTGTAATGCCCTAATTTGTAATAGTTACCTTTATCCTCCTTTGATGTTGTCTTGCTTTCTTTAGATTCCTTAGTAGAGCTAGAGAAGCAAATTAAAAAAATCAGAAGAAAGTTGAAACTACAGAATTTGGTGTTGCATTTTATACTACTAATACTAACAGACAAGTTAACATTTCAAAAAATAAAAATGAAAAAGGGCCAGACTGTATATTGGAACAAATGATTCCCTTATGGATTCTTGCACTGATTTTCCCCAAGATGCCTGAAGATCTAGATTTTCTGACAACTCTATTCAGTGGATATATGGCAATCTTCTCCAGATTTCAGGACGGGGACTTGACTTCATTTTGTGTTCTTAGAACTGATAGCTGTTCATTACCATCATCACAAGGACATTTAAAAAAATCATCAATTTGAAAAAAATAAATAAATGCTGACAATTCGACAATGCAATCAGTAGGACATAGTGTCTATACGAAGATCTTGAATTTTAAAAAGTAACTTATGGCGGTCAAAAAACCTACAGGCAGGAGCATAGGATACTAATTATAAGATTCTTGCTGCTACCCCCTTAATGTAGAGTGATCTTATTGAATGCTGGTACTCAGTATCGTAAAGAACTGACATAGAAAAACAAACCTCTTTGCTTGACCAGAGGCCCCAGTAGACGAGGGACCTTTCTTCAAAGTATCCTTTTCTTTGTCTCCAGATTCTGCTTTCTTTGAACCTTCTCTGGCTTCCTTCTTGACGGGATCACCCTTCACGCAGTCTTCCTTCTTACCATCTTTATGGTTCTCAGTCATCTCATAGTCCTTGCTTTCCTTCTCCAGGCTCTGTGAAATGGTATCCTGCACATCCTTTGGCTTACTTGCTTCAGAATCTGTAATTTTCACATTTTTACCTGTTTCTAGGAGGTCATCACCATCAAAATCCAGAGTGATGGCATCTTCAGCCTGGATTGTAACCGATATGTTATCATCCTCAGCTTCTTTCACAGAGGTGTTAGCTTCCATCTCTTCGTGAGCCGTGTGATCAGCCTCAGCTAGGCTTTCTTCTGAAGGAAGAGGTTTAGATACTTCTTGTGTACCATCACCAGAACCTGCTTTATCTAAGAGGATTTAACAGGAATAAATATGGCAAAACAAGAAGTTTAAACAATTTCATATGCATAAGCTAGAATAGGACCTAGAAAATACAAAGCCAGTTATTAGCACTGATGGAAGGTTAGAAAAAAACACAAGGTGTATTAACACAAATATATATCCTTTACCCAGGATCACTTATTCTTCATGGCAAAACACATTTTCTAGAGACAAATACCAAAACATTAGGAGGGAGAATATGGTTCCATCCTGGAGATACCCGTTCTTCATAAGATGTATCCATTTTCCAGTTTAGGATTTAGCATTCCAGAAGAAAATAGTTGCTTTGGACATTCACAGTTTGATTTAATCTGTCTTTGAATCTTCCTGGTTCCAGAACTTCTAACCTTCCCAAATCCAAAAGAATTACAGTCTTGGAGAATTCCAGCCAGTCTTCCACGTCAGTGTTCTCTGTTCCTTTCCAAGCAGTTGCTTGGCAGTCAAGTGAGCTGTACAAGGCTGCTGCAGAACATGGAGGGGTGAGCCTTAATCCAGAGTTCGTAGACAAATGGTCCTCAATCTTCATCCACTGGAAAGATTTTCCATCTCAGTCCCACAGAGGCATCTCCAACGGTATTCTTGGGTTTGCGTAGACGAGACACTTCGGCCATAGGGTCCCTTGTAAATATGGAGTCTGTAGTTTTATCCTGTAGCTTCAGTAATGTGTTTATTCCGTCTTGTGTAAAGTGATGGTGTTCCATGTCCTTTCGAGTCCACAAAATGTAGAATCCTTAAGACTTCTGTCCAGGAAGTCTTTTTGCCCAAATGAACTACATTCCTTCTATAGTTTCACTAATGAGCACAGCTTAAAAAATGGTAGCCACTCCACAGGTTTTCAAACACTTGTTTTACCATCCTACGTACAACTGGTATTTCTAAGTGACAGTAAGCCAAGCATATGATGGTCCATACATTTGTGGGGTGCTCAACTTCAGTGTGAGTGTAGCATTTCACTCAACTAAACATCAGTTACTGCAGTGCAAGTTGGAAGCTTTGGCATCAAGACTTACCGTATATTAAAAATCAGACTCCTTGAATACTATGGGTTTTATTAAGAATCATAGTATTACAACAGTATTTTACATCCACCACAGTAACTGATTAAGTACTGTAATCAACTCTTAAGAGTAAAGTAACTCTCAGGAGCGAAATAAACTGACTGCAGTGATTCCAGGTGCTGAGTTCAATGAGGAGACAACTGATACTTAGTGCTGGAGATAAGCCTAGTATTAGTAGAGATCGAATGTTACAAGAGAAAGTTGCCTGCTCTACCAGAGTAAGACCTCTGAACTCTATTAAACTTTAGACATACCTTTCTCATTTTCTTCATCTTCACCATCCTGCAAGAAAAGTAAGTCAACAATAAATGTCTCCTATTTTGAAACTTTCAGCAGAACACTTCATATTTTTCATAGAATTTCTACTGTATGAAGGCAAATACTGAAATGAAAAATGCTTCCAAAGATTACCCAGGAACCAAACCTGTGCATCTCCCTTGTCAAATCACCGAAAAGTTTTATGAAACCTCTTTATGAAACAACTTGGCATTTATCTGCAACACTTGCAGTTTGCAGTTGCTTGGGACATGCAGATATTGTCTTACCCCCTTAACTCAGAGGGACATTTCTAAACTACCCCATGTCTCGCTAAAGCCTTTAGAATGGATGTCACATTGCAGATTACTAGTTTCAGAGAACTGCACGCAGTCTATCATCAGCTTTAAAAGCTCAAGAGAGAAGTCAGAAACCAGGTAGGCTCCCTCCAGTAAGTACTTAAAAATGAAATTCATTTTAGTAAGTATTTACTTATTTCCCATTAGTTTCACTGAGCAAGAGATGCTCAGCGTAGGAGATGGTCTCATGAGAATGAGATGTCACTTCAGACATCAGTTGCATGTAACTCGGAATGGAGTTCTGAACTTAAGAGATGTCAAATATTAGCATTAACACCAAAAAAAAAAAAACCAAACAACCACGCCCAGTTCCATGCTCCCCACATTCTCTAAAGGCAAACTTCTACATTAAACAGAAGTTCTAAACTCCTGTACAGGCTGTATATACTACAACAGCATCTGGCATAGCCCTCTGATATGTTTTTAAGGGAGTGTGAAACATAGTCTTTGTGAAGTTTATGCACTGAACACTCCCAAATTGTAGGCAAGAATTATGTATTTAAATAGGTCAACTTATTTGGTATCACAATTATCTGCATTATTAAATATTTGAACGAAAGCTTCCCATAGTGTTTACCTTTATTGTCTTACATCATCTGACTCTAACATGCACGCTGGAACAGAAAAACCAATCTAAAGTGATCTTTTCCAACTAAACAGACATGAAAATCAGCTTAACAGAATGGATTTAGAACTCACATGGACAGTTGGAAAAGTGTAATCTTCTATGTCTGGACCTTCATTTTCCTATAGAAATAGAAAAGCGACTTGATTAACAAACTATTTATAAGACACTCAAACATGCAGAGAGTCAAGAGATTCAGTTAACTCAGAAAACATTTAAGTGGACACACACTCAATGTGAACACCAATGAGCAGTTCTCCTGATGTAAGTAACCTGAACACTGAACTGGAAGACATGTCACTACTAGTACAAGGGAAAAGGACCACTTAGGAACTAACTCTAGAATCTTATCAATTTTATCCACATTTGTTTCAGGACTATTCAAATACAAATCAAGGTAAACAGAAAAATTACCTTTTAGAGTAAAAAGAAAAAACCTATCTTTTAGACATAAACAATACAAACTGAAAAAATTAGTTCTGACTTCCTAGTAATAAACACTAAGAAAAATGTACATTTTGCTGATAAAAATTCATGTAAAATACAGCAAAGTACCTGACTTTCAGAATCTTTTTCCACATCTTCTGTTGTCTCCGCTGGCTCCAGGTCATGGTATCTTTTCTTTTCTGCAGATGATAGTTCTTTAGAATTCAAGTTCTCATCTTCAACAGATTCTTTGAAGTCCTTCAATTCATCATTTCCATCTTGATCACTTGCATCTTGAGTCTCTAATTCACTTTCCTTTTGGTGTGAACACAAATACGTGGTATAACTAAAGGTACTAGCTTTATTCATAAAAACTCACTGCTGGAATCAGTGTTTTACTGCTGGATCAGTGTCTCACATGCATAATAAAATTCACAGCATGTTTTAAAAACCCCCCAGCCTCACACCCTTAGGCATCACACTGTGAATACAGTAAAAACAATGCTCCAAATTTCCACATAAATTACCACAAAGAAAATGGAATCTTTTTCATTAACTGAAGCATTAACCTTAAATACAAAATGGGAGAAGTTTTTACATACTTTTATTACCTTGACAAAGGAATCCTCTTCAACTGAAGCATCCCCAGTCAATTCATCAGCTTCCTGCTTTTTACCTGCAATGATGGGACATGCTGTGACTAGACCTGCTATGTAGAGCACACTTTCGATACTGATTGTGTTTGGCCTTACTTTATTATTCTCTACATGTTCTAGTTTAGCTGGATTGTTCACCATAATATAACCCTCCAAAAACTGAGTCATTTTTGAGATAAGGAGATAAAATGTTATCTGAGTGAGAATGAACAATCAGCGCTGTTGAATAAATAAGTGGTTATATCCAAGTTAGTGATTTTAATCCTTCTATTTTGAGTGATAATGGAATTCAGGAGAACATTGAACCAGAAATGAAACATTTCTAGAATTACTGAAGTTAACTAGATATTATGACTTTGGAAATGTCTTTGTAGGATAACTAACATCACTGAGAAATTAGGTTAGAATGAGCGTCTAAAGGTCATCTAGTCCACCCAACCTCCTGGTGAAAACTACAGTTAAGTTCCAAGGATGATGGTATGGCTCAGGGCTTTATTTAGCTGCATCTTTGAATATCCTGGCATGGCATGGCAATTACAAGCCTCTCCAAACCACCTTTTTCAGTGCTTTTCACCACTAGAGGATGAAGTGAGGCAGAATTGAGCAGGTGAAGCACTTCTGCTTTCTACATACACTTTACTGTACTAAGGGCCTGTTCCATTGAGGAATTCTGTTCTTCCAGCACAGGCACATTTTCTCTATTAGAGATGTCTCTGTGGGGATGATGACTGGACACAGTTCCCCTTGGAACCCACTGCATTTCCTTAATCTTCTGAAAAACAAGACCTAAGAACACTAGACAGAAACATCTCCACACAAACACACCCTTTGAAGAACATTCTGTCTCTGTGATTCAGTCTATCAAAGATTAGCCTATGCAACAGTTTTCAGTAGCACAAGGTACAAAAGCAGTTCTGTTAAGAAGTGGCTTTACTGTATCTCCTACTGAAACTCAGTGTCAATTCAAATGCAAATGAGATGGCAGTCATAATTAGCACTTAATGCTTCATTTTTTGGCATTGCATCTTCCCTCATCCCTTCATCCTCTAATGAATGGCTAAATCAATTCTATAGTTATTCCAAAGGAATATGAAAGAAAAGCATGAGCCAAAGTCGGACACAGTATGGACAGCTCTGCTAGCTGAAATACTCAATTTTTTCAGCCATTAATTTCTGTAGTCTTTCATATACAGTTCTTAAATTGCATTTCAAAGCTTCAAAGTACTCAACTGCAGGGCAAAAAGAGACACTACTGTTTTAATTTTGCTTGGATTCCAGTTGGTTTTACTCATTTCCCTGAAAGGCAGCACTCTGACCATTCTCCTAGAAAAAGCACATTGTTGTTTCCAGTACAGGCATACACTGATCTCCAGGAAAAGGCACATGGCAGAAGCTATTTCTGCGACTGCAAAACATGAGATTTAAACTTTCAGATCTAAAGTCAGTGCCACTGATTTTACTACACTGAAATAAGCAAAAAACCCCCCAAACTCACAAAAAGTCCTGTTTTATAATTGTAATGCAATGGATTTGTGGGATTTTGGTGCAAAAAGCCAGCTGCACAGGTATACTAAGGGAAGCCAGCTCTTCTCAGAAGGACTTACACCAAAAAGGAGAGTTTCTGATGTGCATCACAGTTGATGCCTGAAACCAAGACTAACTCAAATTTTGTGTTAGCTTTTTGGTATTCTGTGATAGAATCTACAGATCCCAGGTATCTTCAACATAAATAAAAAGCAGTGAGATACAGCAAGGATTTCTACACACATTCAACTGCTTTGTTTTGCCCTCTCACACTTCAGTTCATTTGTTAAACCTTAATGGCCAAGTTTTTCCTGCATCCCATATCCACCTAAGCATACACAGAGACAGGCAAACACATACAGCAGATGCTTAACACATTTAGCAACTATCTAGAATAGACTATCATGAAAGCCATTTAAATCATTCATTTTGCCTGAGGAAATATGGCAGGTAAACTAGAACTGAGAATTTATAGGGAATAGAAAAGCAAACCAAACCAATGACAAAGCTACCTCAAGTTAGCCCCATCATTATGCAATAGCAGCTAGGGAACTATATTTTATGGACTGGTTCTCATCAAGAGGAAGTTACAGCAATCAGTAATGAAGCTATTTGTATCTTTTATTTGCTATTAGATTAAATAATGATTTCATTAGCCCTTCTTTACTATGTCTACTATCTTACTAGCAAGTCCCATTGAGTACCAGAGGTATTCCAAGGCACAATAAGACCTGAACAATGACCTTCATTTTTCAGCTTCAAGCCAGAAAGCGGTATAATTTTGCTCTCCCTCTCAAGTTCTGTGTTTCAGGTTACTTTGCTCTGGTTAGAGTTACAATGCTCAGAAGTGGCACTTCAAGGTTCTGATACAACTAATTTTCAGATATTGGTACAGTAACTTGCCAAAAAGCCAGCATCTACAAAAATTCAACATTTGTCTGACTGACACTCATTCACAGTGGGCTACTGAAAGGCACACTTGGCACTTAAATTCACGTAAGTAAAATCAGAGTGCAACAAACACCTTGCAGAAAATTACTGTTTCTCTGAACTTATTCAAGACCAGTGTTGACCTGATTGAAGGGTAAGTTAACAAACAGAGCCAGAACAGCTGGACCGTGTGCAGACAACAGGCATAGCTGGTCTGGAGTCACACAAGTTGTCAACACCTGATAAAATTTCCATACAGGTTTATCCAAGCAGTGGCTGTTGAAAATGTCAGTGTGTATGCAGCATGCACCACAGATCTGGGTATCTAACAACACAAACACTCATTTCCCTCGGAATGATGGCACTCCTTTACAAGCCATGCTCACTCCCTTCTCTGGCAATGGCAATTACTACACACCATAAAATTGCAACAGATTATTACACAGAGAACAAATATTCCCCTTATAAGTAAGTAAAAGAATTAGAACATCTTTAAAACGTTGGTTTAACAGTATTCAGATTTAGCTTTCATTTCATTTACAAGCCTTACAGTAGTATAAGCTTATTCTACCTGTTCATGGTCCTCCACATGAGGAATTCAGGCTACCTGAGTGTTTAAAGAATTATAAAGAGGGTATTCTGGACAACTCTTGAAATGACATTTGCACCTCAGGCAGAAGCAGAGTGATACACTCATCAGAAAATTTGAAGAATTAGTGTTTGTATTTCTTCTGGTATTCCTGCTGAAACTCCCAACAGGGCTCTGTCACACCTCATGCTAAAGATTCATCCAAAACATGGGATAGACAAATATTTTAAATGGAATAAACTCTTTATTGCATTAACAAGTCTGCTGCAATTTGAACGGGATCATTTGCCACAATATAAACAAAAGTAAATTATCCTATTTTATTTCTGTATTCTCAAATGCTATCATGGGGGACAAGAATATTTAAGTCTTCTACTGTGTCTGCAGGATACAGCTCTTAGTCATTCATGGCTCTTAGAAAGAAAGGTCTGTGAAGACCAAGTGTACAACTTTGTTTGTTTTGTTTTTAAGTAACTAATCAGGTTTTAATAAAGAAGCCAAAATTATTTGGGCAATAGTATAAGCCAGCCACTGTCAGTTGTCAACCTTTGATCCAAGAAACATTACTGTCAAATTGAAAATTCAGTTGCAAACTAGAGTAGTACTAAAGACACAAACTAAAAGGTATCTAACTGGCCTCAGAAACTTGTAGAGCACTAATAAACATCTTTGCTCACATTAATTCTCCAAGGTTAAAAATCATCAGCCTAAAACGTGTTCTTCATCCACACTAATTCCAGAACTCATCAGGAAAGTAACTTTCAATCACCAAGTTAAACATTTTGATATTCAACAACATTTTTGACTACAGATCTTTCAAAGAAGCATTTGTATCAAAAACACTTGAAAAATATTTCATACTAGCAATAAGGTAATTTCCTCTATATACCAGACTAGGCAGCAGAACAGTCAGGCTTGAAAAAATAAGCTTTTTCAAAAAAACTGTCATCTTTTTACAAAAGGAAAAATTAATCCATAGCTAGTGAATCCTAAGGTGGAGAGGCACAGCTGTGGCACTTAAAAAAGGAGCACTTGGCATTTGCTCCTTTCAAACTTTAATTGGCAAAAACAACTGATATTACCTGTATAATTCTTGTGATTAGCGGCCCTTCAGATCTTTCTTCCAATTATTTAATTAAAATAGCATCTGGAAAAGGTGTTAATTTTCAACTAACTTTGCATCAGGATTGATCAAGGATTCTTGTTGGATTACAGAATCCTTCTGCAAGCATTTTTTAAGTTGCATGAAATAAAGTCCCACTCTTAGTCTTATTCCTATTCTTCTCCCTTTCTGTAAACATACACACAAAAAAAGTAACAAAAAGAGAAAAATCTATCATTCCCTCCCCACACACACTCCCATTCCCACTACAATTTGGCCTCTATCAATATTTCAATCAGGTTTTTCTAATAGACAGTGCTAGGGAATCAGACATCACACTTTCTCCACAGACCTTAACAGCTCCAGTAAAACTGGTTACAGAAGACCTTCAGATCTAAACCCTGCAGCCACCTGACACACTCTGTGACTTTTTGGAAGGACAACCTTTCCTTCCCTCCCATTGGCCTCCCTCTCTGGCTGCTATGCAGAGGTTTAATCATCTTCCACTCCCTGTCTTTTATTCAAAATGTATTTTATTTGTAAATTAATATCTAATACTCCTACCCTCTTTGTACAGCAATAATAGCATGGGGGAAAATACTACAGAACTGATCATGTTAATTTTACTGCTGTCCAGCAGTAAAATAATTAAAGACCCATCCGTATTAGTCTGAGGTTGTAGGGTGGGGGGGTGGAAACAAGCATTACTAAAAAGGCCTGGATCAATATCTGTCAGCAAAATCAGTAAGGAGGAAAAACATCTCATAGTGAATAGTTAAAAATCAAATAATATATTATTTCATACAGTTAGAAATAAACTAATATGATAAAAAAATTTTCCCCTAGATTAAACAGTGATTTTTTCATGTTCCACACATGAAGATTAATACACCATGAACTTCTCAGATTTTTGGCACAAAATCTGCTCATGAGACTTTTGTAATCTAAAATGTAATAAGGAAAAACTCCCGAGCTTGCAAAGTGAGCTGATAAGAACTTCAGAAATGCTGTGTTTTCCTTTGAGGTTTACCAAGAATGCACATGTCATATGTATGCATTAGGATTTGGTGCACAGGAGAGGTGGTAGGGAAGAGCTACTGAAGCCCTGCCTCAGGCAGCAGCAGCACTGGTTGGCAAACCACCTCTGCAGAAGCAAAGCAGTCTAACTACCCAAGAAGCCAGTTCAAGAACATTATGCACATCATGATATCAGTTTGGAGACTAGGAGGATAAAAAGCAGCAGAGAAGTGTTTGTCACAGCAGAACATGGAGCCAATTAGATCTCTACATGAGAAATCATGGAAGAGTTTCCTTATTTAGCTTCCATGTAGTTATCTTAATCATCAGTTACCTTTCTAAAGCAGGGAATAAAACCATGTCATTAAAAAAAAAATGAAACCACATTTAGAAGTTTATTTCCTTTCACTTCTCTAATGTGTGAAAACTACAGAGAAGTTATTCCAACTTTCTAGGCAGACAGATTTTCTTACTAATTCCACCATTCACAGCACCAGACACCAGACTGAACTATCACTTTTACCATAAAACTCAGCCCATGACAAGTGACAGTGGCATAAGACTGTTCATGTCCAAAACAGGCCTCTGTAGCACATGTGTGAACATTCTTAGTGTGTATGTTCAATGAAGAATGCCGCGCATAAAGTAAACATGTCCTTTCCCAGGACTAATAGATTATGGATGCTCTCAAAACAACTGAAAACCCAAGCCCAAACAAAAATCCTCAGACTTCAAACTCACAAAACAGTATTTAAATTCTCAGGCAAAAGAAAACAGAGCTGAAACATCTAAAAAAAACAAAACTGCTAAACAGATCAGCACAAAATCTAAATATTAATCTCTTAAAACAAAAAAACTAAAACCTCTATTAATCAGACATTCCGCTGTGAGGCTTCAGTGCCCATTCAAGAAATTCATACTTATAAATCCTGTCTTCAGTAGAGAGCATGCAAATACACCCACACAACACAGTTCTCTCCAAGGAGTGACCCCCCTACCACAGATTGCTGTGCCCTCATCACCAGCCTGGGGCCAGCACCTGCTCATGGCTGAGGAGCCTCTGCTGTCACACAGACACTTCTGGCCACAACAGACACCCCACAGAGCCCCCCAAAATCTCTGCTCCCGGCCCTGCACCTGTAACAGCCCACGGTCAGGATCTCTGAACACAGCACACTCCAAACCCCTCACGGCTCATTTACAGCACCTCAGCACACACAGGACAGGCCTCCAGGAGCTGTGGGCTGTACAGCCACTATTCATAACACACATCTCTTAACCCAAACATTTCTCATCTACCTATATCGCTATACATATTGCTCCAGCACCCCCAGACATTGTCTATATACAGTGACTGAAAACAGACATGCAAGGCAAAGGGATGTCTTATATGACAGAAGTCATGAACAGTAAAGTCACAACTGTACCCAAACTACAAACTGCAGTCCCACAGTCCTTCTTTAAGGTGATACATGCAAAAACCACTGTGTAAGAATATGAAGTATGTCAACAGATCCTAACCTTTGCCTTTAGTTGGTTTCTTGGTGGGTGTGTCAGCTGAAACACTTATTTCAATATTATCTGGATCACCTCCTTCCTCTTCAATAGCCTAAATGAGACAAAAAAAATCAATTTTTAATGGCTTTCAGTGGAAAGCGGGACAGTTTGACTTCAGCAGAAGTCCGTAAGCCAAAAAATTCTTTTAGCATCTCAAAAATATTTTGTAAAACACTTTGGGTTAAACCTTTCACTTCAAGCTGGAGGAGAGCACGGGAACACTAATGATAATGGTTGAGAGTTTCAGCTATTAAAATTACACTTTGGAAGTACAGCTTATCAAGGAACCGAACGTTTCTCTTTGGAAACGTAACACTAGAAGGCCACAACGACATCCATAAGGGCAATAAGGGCAGCTCAAAAACAGGACAGCGAGAAGCACGGACAACCCTCAGCAACAACCTGCCCCGGGTCTCGCCCGACGAGCTCCGGCGCCCGGGGCGGGCCGCAAGGCCGCGGGGCGAGCACCTCCAGCTGGGGCGGGGAGCTCCGCCGGCCGGGACACCGCGCCCAGCCCGGCCCAGAGGGGCCATACAGAGCCAGCGGCTCGGTGGGGCGGACCCTCGCCCGGGCACCGGCGGCACGGCGGGGACAGGTCCCGCCCCCCATACCGGGAGAGCGGCGGGGCCGCCAGCGCCCCGCCCCCGGA
>VZRL01003889.1:1551774-1564144 GCA_013397895.1 Origma solitaria | reverse complement strand
GGGCGGTGCACCTGGCACGGAGCGCCCGCCCCGCGTGGGGCCCGCCCTGCGCGTGAGGGGAGCGGGCGGGCTGTCCCTGCCGTGTCCCGGCGCCGCCTCAGCGCGGGGCGCGTGCTGGTGCTGGGGAGGGCAGCGAGGCTGGGGAAGGGTCTGCAGCGCCTGCCCTGTGCTGAGGGAGCTGGGGGGGCCTCAGCAGGGAGAAGAGGAGGCTCAGGGGTGACCTTATCACTCTCTACAGCTCCCTGAGAGGAGGCTGCAGCCAGGTGGGGGTCGGTCCCTTCTCGGACGGAACAGTGACAGGACGAGAGGACGTGGCCCCAAGCTGCGCCAGGGGAGGTTTCGGTTTGACATTAGAAGAATTTCTTCACAGAAAAGGTGATTGAACAGTGGAACGGGCTGCCCGTGAGGTGGCGGTGAAGTCACCGTCCCTGAAGGTGTTCAAGGAAAGATTGGATGTGGCACTTGGTGCCATGGTCTAGTTAACACCGTGGTTTTCGGCCATAAGGTGGACTCAATGACCTCAGAGGTCTTTTCCGACCTAACTACTTCTGTGATTCTTGCGTGTTCTGGCCACTGACTTGTCAGAGTTTAGAAAATGGAACAATTGATCTGTTTGTGTAACCGTTTTTTATTGGTAGTATTCCAGAAGAGCAATACTAACGTTTCAAATTGTTACCAAGGTACCTCTTCTTATGATTTATTAGGCTGTATTTGTACCAGGTAAGGGAAGATGTTACCTCTTCGTTCCATTTCATTCATTTGATGTAGGGAGCACTTGAAATTATTTTGTCAATAATAGATGTTACAGCTCCTACTAAATCTTAAAATGAGGCGGAATCTGTAATTTTAAGTCATAAAAATTACTTGAAGTTAAAATAGTCCTCTTGTTCTGTCTCTTAATTCAGAAATTACATATAGATAAAAATGAAAAAATGTTTATTTTATTTAAGAAATCTTTGTTAAACAACCTTTTGTGCAAATTAAGTTCTGAATCCTAAAAAATTCGTTACACTATTCCCTTTTTTTCTTTTCAAAGTGCACTTGGAAGTGCATTTCAAAATTACCTGAAATAATACTTTAAGTAGCAATCAGTTAACAAAGAGTAAAATCTATTTAAAAGCTAGACATGCGCAGAAGTCCTAAAGCACACTTTGGACTGAAAATTGCATGTATGCCTTAGATATGTAATACTGCTGTTGCAGTTGATACCAAGATTTTTAAATAGGAATATATACTTTTGATTATACTATCTTCTGTGACATTTTTATTAACATCAAATACAATAGGATTGACTTTGAGGTTAATAGATGAACCCTATCTTAACTTTAGACTACAGAAACATTTTTGTGAATGTATAAAAAAAGGCCTATTTTCATATGACCTTGAATTCAGCAGTGCAGCAAAATTTAAATCAGGGCTGTCAGGTTTAGTGTGGTAAACTGTTGTACAAATACACACAAAACCCACTGGGTGGGTTCCAGTATTAGTGAAGGCAAGTGTAGTGTGTCCAGTTTCTGGGAAGAAGATGAGAGGGATAACAAATACAGCACTTGCACTGGTTTTTAGGGATTTCTTGACATACCTAAACCTCAGTGCTTGTTAGTTAATGTCACGTAGATGTTAAAGCTTTACACTTAACACCTCCCCTTCCCAAATAAAAAGCAACCAAGAGAGCCAAGTGACCTTACCTGGATTCTCAGTCATCCTCCTGCCTCAAGGCACAATAAACTATTATGAAAACAACCTTAAAGGATGTTTGCATAACCTGTTCTTAAAGCCTTAAACACAGATTCCACTCATTCCTCAGGCAGTCTAGTCTAGTCCTTAACTCTCCTTTTTCGAATGTCTGGATTAAATACCTTTAACTGCAGTTTAGCTGATTTATTCCAAGTGAATATGGACAGTGTTGACTTTCTTTTTGCAACACTCTTTTACACAAATTAAGACTGTTACCATCTTTTTATTCAGTCTTTCTCTTTTGCTTTGGTATTTTATTAAAAGCATGGATTATTTCTTTTAAGCAGTTCTGAAACACATGACCTTTTGTTGTTGTACCTCTTTAGCTCTGATCCAGTCTTTTCACAACTTCCCAAAGTCACCTCAGTGACAATTCTGATTATGCATCTCAGTAGAGTGGATGCCTTTTCCAGCCTCAGGAACTTGATGTGTTCTGCTTGTGATCCACTCTGCCTACTGGTTTCTTTTCTGCAACTGTATTACAACACTTACTCTTCTCTGTACACCTGATGTTTTTGCTCAGGGCAGAACTGCACTTTTGTTTGTAGAATCACCATCCCTTGTTGCAATGATTTCAAACTCTGGTCTTATTTCTTTGCAGTTCCTTCCAGCCAGGCATCAGCTCCAGGTTTCTAAGCATGGTCTCTAAGCCTTTAAACAAAGATATTGCAATATAGAAGTGTACAAGGAATTTTGTTTGATGTAAATTTAATATTTGAGCAATTTGATATTAAACTGTTAATAGCAATCCTCGAAGTAAAACCAGTTTTACACCAAATTGGTGCATTTTCTGTCCAGATCAAATTTCCATATCTTTCTTATGAAAATGTCAATGAAACAGAAAAGCCTTTCTGAAGTGAAGATCTTCAGTTTATTTATGTCTGTAGAACCAGACATAAATCACTAGGTTGGTTTGATAGACTGTCATGAACAAATCATATTTATTGTTATTTATCACTTCGTTATTTCCCAGGTATCTACAAATATTTTGAATTCATTGAGTAAATTTAATCCAGTTGACTGGATTCTAATTTCCTGTTTGATTGTTATACTGGTTTTTTGGTCTTTTCTAAAGAAAAACACTCAGTGCTTTACTAGTCTTTTGAAACATCCACTAGTTTTCAAAATAAAGGTTGTTTTATACCATTACGTTCTGAAATTTATGGAAAGATTTGATTAGGAAATGGTAATAGACTTCCAAAGAGGAGAAATGGTTGGCACAGATATTAATATTTAGACAAGTCCAGACGTGTTCTCCTGTAGATTCTCTTTTGTCTGCTTTGTATGTGAGACTGCTGGAAGCTGTGAATGTCCTTAGATTTGTCATGTTTTCCCTGGGCTCTATACCTATGTGGGTTTTATCTGTGTAGATTATCCCAGTTCCAACTTCGTTGGCCAGTCTATGCCCAGCCTCACACTGAAGCACAATGGAGGACCAAGCACCAGCTTTCTTATCTTTTTCGTAGCTTCATGCAGTTGGTACCTGCATTTTTAAATTAATTAAAACTGCAGTTTTAATGTGTTTGGGCTCTGTAAAAATAAAGGGATATTCAGTATTTTTAAACACAGAGAAGTAATTCTTGCCTTTTTTGTAAGGAAGCCTGGCTAGAGCATTCAACTAGAATCAACAGTCTGTCCTCCTCTTCACACAGCCACCCATTTGTCCATATCCCCTTCTTTAAAAAAAGATATTAGTTTAGGAAAAGGGGAGGGGTTTGGGGTGCTGGAAGGTCACCTCCAAATACAGTCCCTACAGTTAAACAGAATCCTGTCTCATTTGAGACACATTTCTCTTTTTTGTCAGCAAAGCTCTACACACTTCTCTGCTTAACATATTGGTTCGTTAAAAACTGACTTTTGCAGTCTGTGTTTTCCTTCTTAACTTTAGTTAACAACAATTTGTACAAACTTTTGTTTGTCTGCTTCAGAAATCCAAGTTTCTAGTACAGATTTTTGGATTCTATTTTGGGCACTGACTACATCAAAGCTAGTTATTACAGCAATATATGATGCAGTGACTCAGTTCCTTTTTGAATCTAACCCTTTCTAAAAGAGTGAGGCTGGGTTGATGCTGGATTAGCTGAAATAGCAGGAAGAATCCTTTTTACTTTGAAAGACACTGAATCTTGTCCCAGTTCTCATGTTACATTGCCTGGTTGCTACAATTTTAAACTGCACTATTTCTCTGGGCTGTAGACAAAGCGAGAGTAACCATTTGAGACATTTCAGGGAATGCCTGACAACACATACCCTTTGAGATAAAAATCACTGATAATTTAATATGTATCACTGCTGTAAAAAATAGCTTTTTTCACTCTGAATGTATAGTTTTCTTTTTGATGTATTATTGATGAACTGCATGATGAGCAGTCAGAGGAAGGTTGTAGAAGTGAATTTCTAAATAGCTCTCATTATAATTCTTCTACAGAACAGCGAGGAAAAGAACATAAATCCAATTGTAAATCAAACACAAATAATTTCCTTTATTTCCACTGAAACTACATGTGCATGCTGGGAAATGGCTATTAAATTTCTTAGTGTAAAGTCAGATCATTAAATGCAGGATGCTTTTGTTAGTTTTAAACCTAATTGCTTTAAAAATAGCTGCTGATTAATCATTAAAACACAAAAATATATTTGGCCCCATTATTGTATAAGCACTGAAAGAATAAATAGGAATATCTTGTGGTCTTTCTATTAAGAGCTTGGTGACATATTTGTTTTTAAATAAGAAAAAGAGTTATTAAAAATACTGTCAACAAACTAGCTATTTCCAAGTAATTATATATGCCACACCTTCTTAATTACATGGCAACCTAAATACTTTAGCAGTCAGATAATCTCAGAAAGATACTGTGAGACCTTAGTAGGGGTTTGCATAATTTCTGAAGTCATGTGTTGTGAAAGTGCTGTTTCAGCTTTAAAAAGCCTTATCAGGCTGTACAACATGAAATCAAATGAGTGACAGGTGTGTCATTTCTGTATCAGTATTATACTGTAATGCAAGTTATTTTGGTTTTCCATATATCTTAAAAATATAAGTTATCTGAGTGGTGCATGTTATTTTCCAGAGCTTCTGAAAACTCTTTGATCAATCGCATTCAAAAATTTCCACAATGAAATATATAGCACAGACAACCATCAAGTTTTATTTTTGATTCTGCAAATGATCATTCTTTCCTTGTTTCCTTGTAGCAATTTTTCATAATACAAATCTTTCAGGACTTTTTTATCTCTTCCCTATTTCTCTCATTTTCACTGGTAAGATCTTCATCTGGGCTGACTGGAGCTGTGACTGTCATCCAAGTATTAATCCCACTTTTTTTTTGTGATCTCAGACAGAAATGTTTCTGTATTATCTGTTTTTTCTGTATCATCCTCACAACACGCTACCACAAGAGGCTTCTCGCTTTATTAATATTACTAGTAATTGTAAAGTGACTTAACATGTGCAAATATTTAAATATATGCTTAAGTATGGTCCATAATAAGTCCGGACAGGTACATGTGATGTAAATGTCAAGGATGGCCTTATGAATACCCTGGCTGCAAGTGCCAGCTCCCCCAGCAGCAGTGTGTATGTGACAAAAGATCCACACTTCTGCCTGTGGGTGCGAGTTTTAGAGGTGGGTACTTTCCATACTGTCCTGGGCACTACCAGGCTTTGGCTAGCAGGGCTCAGAACAAAGCCAGCCCTTTGTGAGAGTGTGCAGCTCCCCCTTGGCCCTGTGCCCAGTGAGGCTGTGGCACTGTGTTCCAGAAGCTGGTGCTTGCATCTGGAAAAAGCTGTGCCTTGCTTTCATTTGGGAGCGAACAAGCTGCTACAGCACCCCTGCACAGGGCTGTGGCCAGCCAGGAAGCCAAACTGCTGAAGCTACCTCAGGATAAGGGATTTGCTTTTTTTGTCTTTTTGCCAAAAAAGTAAAGTGCAGTCTCCTGCTGGCCGGCAGGTTTTGATCTTGGTTAAGATCTTTTCTTCTCCATGTCTTTAGTTCTGCCAGGCCCTGGGTGTGTGCATGTAAATGGTTTTATGTAGCTCTAGTTAGAAGTTGAAGAGTTCAGTGTGAATTGATGACACCATAGCCTGAAAGCCATTCTGAAATTTGCATTAGTGATTTAGAATTATTCCATTTAACCTTTTAGTTTTCTGTACCTGAGATGTGTGAAAAGGAGAATCTTTTGGTTTGCTCCAAGGAATCAATAATCTATTTTCAAGACAACTGTCTATCTCTGCAAGATACTAGAGTAATGGCAGAAATAACTTTCATAAATACATGAAAGGGCATAGATAGAAGGTTGTTGGTTGGTTTTTTTTTTTTTTTCAATAGTGAATAGTTCTGGTCACTGAAGTGTTTTCTACATCACTTTTCTTTAAAAATTGGACAAAGTCATTTTTGTCAAGAGTTTGTTTAAGGGCGAGCTGGCCCACAAATTACTAGATTCTTGTGAGGTGGTAGTCCATATTGAAATAGGTATTGGGAAATCTTAGCTAATAAAGATCCTAGAAATTCTGCCTTTAAGGTCTTCAGAAGGGTCTACAGAATCATGCACAGTTAAAACATTTACAGATCATTTGGCCACTATGACTTTGCATTGGGAGAAAATCAAGATTGACTACATCTGCTTTTTAATTTGTGAACTGAAAATTTTAACCATTTTATAGCCCCTTGTTTCTGTTTTTGAAATAATCTTTTGTATGTCTTTCAGTTGGTGAGCATAGAGTGACTACATTTTCCCTGCCAGGAACTTTCTGTCACCTTTGGCACAAGTGTTCAAACCAATTATTACGTGAATAGGTAAATACGTAACTAGTTGGTGTGGTTTTTTATTGGTATTAGTCTCTGATCAGCTTATTCACAATGCTCCTCTGTCTCATTTCTCTAAGTAATCTACCCAGATTTTAATAGCTTCCTCTCATATTATCTATACTGTGTTTTCTTGAGTGTCCCACTAAGATTAGAGTTCGTCTTCCTTGGATACAAATTTTTTAAAAAGCTGCACAAAGTAGTTGTAAGACTGCATCAGGAATAATTTTTACAATAGCATTGAAACCTCTCAAAAATTATTTAGACTAAATAGCAGACATGTTTGCTTTTTCATGTCTACATTATGTTGTTGACTGATGGTCATTTACTTAATTACATTGGTAATTGAAGTTCTCATCCAACTGCCTTTTACCTGACAAATACAAAAAACTTTTGGTCATTAACATTCAAGTGCACATTCTTTATATTTGATGTTTTTTCATTTTGCTTCTATTAATCCTCAGGGTCATTCACTTCTTCCCATATATTGTCTTGATTGTTTTTTTCCCAGCTGATTTTTAGTAAAGTATTTCAACTTTGGATCTGATGCTTAATGGAAAATATTAAAATTGCCTACACTTGTGACTTCCATCCAATATGATATGACCTTCTTCCCACTGTCTGTTGTTATCTTCACATTCTCCCCAGTTTCATTGGTTATTTTATCTGTGGCTCGATGTCATTGTTTACTGAAATTGGCTGGATGTGACATGACTTAAAGAAAACTACCCAGCACCACAAGAAATATATAGAGAAAGGCAGCAAGTTAATATTGGATAACCTGTGTTTTTGTCTTTATTGCAAACTGAAATGCATTTTTGCTTTGCTCATGGAACCACATGAAATAACCTGTGATCCTTTATTCTACCTTCACTGTGTGTAGGTCTCATGTCTTCCTGTGTTCTCACTTCACACATGAAGCTGAAAAAGTCTTTTCCTATAATTTATCTGGTATAACACTTTTTGCATTTGGTACACTTTTGGACATATTTGGATATTCCTTTGCTACCCCTAGAAATACGTCTTCTTTTGAGGTTGGCATTTATTGGAGTCTAATTTCCATGTTGTTTTATCCACTTTTGCTTTAAGGAAATTCCATTCAGAAACTCAGGCAATTAACAGTGTCAACATGCATTTTTTCCCAGTGACCATTTCTTTTGTAGAGATGCATGCAGGTTGTTAAGGTCGTCTGAAACACATAGGAACTCCTGTGTACTGATGACTCTGTGGTGCCAGTGCATTCTGAGTAAGATCTTCAACTTTTGGTAGACCACTCTGTACTTTTTTCTTCAAAGCCTTGGGTTTATGTAACTGTTGGTCGCTGAGAATATACAACTCTTTGTCTACCCAGTGTTTCCATCTGGAACTGGAATGTGTACCCTGACATTGATGAAAGGTCATCTCTGGCAGAGAGATAGCCTAGCCTTTGGCAGTTGCAAAGTTAGCAAACACTCAGGCTTGCTGCTGTATGAGTGCTTTCCCAAAGCTGTGTTTACTGTGCTGCCAGTGTGACACACGGCCACTGTATGGGACAGGGTCCTTACAGTATGTGTGCACGTCAGTAATGTGGAGGGAGAAGATGCTCACCTCATCCCGAGCCAGTGACTGCATTGTGCAGTAAGGGCAAATAAATTCCTAAAGAGCGGGAATGGGAAGCTGGGATTTCCTGGCATTTTTTCACAGCTGCCCCTGTCACTGGCTCCGGGACAGGCAGCCGTGACACAGTGCAGCATGAAGGGAAGAGATAGCGCTGGGCAGAAAATGCATGCTTTCTGACAAGTCCTAGAGGGGACATCACAGAAACGGTCAGCTTGGAGGGGACCACAGTGGGTCATCTAGTCCAACCTCCCTGCTCAAGCAGGGTCATCCCAGAGCACACGGCACAAGCTTGCGTCCAGTTCTCGGATACCTGGGCAGCCTGTTCCAGTGCTCGCTCACTGCACAGTGAAGTTCTTCCTCAGTTCAGGTGGAACTTTATGTGCATCAGTTTCTGCCCGTTGCCTCGTGCCCTATTGCTCGGCACCACCGAGCAGAGCCTGCTCCCTCCGCCGGGACCCCCGCTTCAGATATTTTCACACAAATGCGAAAAGCGCAGGCGGCCGGGGCGGCGCTGCCCGCNCGGCCGCACCGGGACCGGACCGGGGACAGCGGCCGCACCGGCAAAGCGAGGACGCTGTGGCCTCTCGAGTCGTGCCGGGCAGCGGCGCGGGGTCACTGCGGCGCCCACCGGGGCCGCTTCTGCCCCTCGGCTCTGCGCAGGGCGCCGCCGGCACCCGCCCCTTCCCCCGCGGCCTCGCTGTCTCAGGTACGGGGGGCGGCGGGGACCCCGCGGGTGGGGCCGGGAGCGAGCGGGGGCTCCTCCGCTTCCCCCGCCCTGCGCCCTGACGGCAGCGGTGACCGGCGGGGCTGTGCGGCGGGTGGGAACTTCACGCAGAATGTATTTTTCCTTTTTTATTCAGCGCCTCGTTGACGCACAAAGCAGTGTCTTCACTGCGGGCAGCCGCAGCACTCTGTGGGGTTTTGTCACAAATTTGTCACAAATTTTCCCCTTAGGGAAATGAGTTTCTATTTCTGTGCGTAATAGGGTTTGTTATGACGTCATTTGTTTTGTTTGCGAAGTTGGTCTTCTCTTAACCCATGTTAAAAAAAAGAAATCACCATTTTCAGGTGTTTTGTTGCCTGATAAGTAACGTTCATTCAGAAATGTAGGCCAGGATCTTCAGAGGTACGTAGGCTTGTCACTGTTGCAATGGGCAGGTGTTAAGGGTCTGTACTTTTTTAAGTGTCTGTATTTCTGTGATTAGAGCTGAGTGGGCATTCATGGAATTTTCATGTTGTTTGAGTAAGCTCTTCCATGGCCCGAAGTGATTTTATTAAATCATAAGAAAGGCCTGGTTGGTTTAACTGATAAAACAAGACCTTTAATTCTTGATACCCAAGTACTTCTCCAGAAGAGGACATAATGCAGGAGGTAAGAGTTTGCTGTAATAGCTTGATATCGTTTGATCCTAATGCAGTTATTTCAGAAACAAGGATTTGACCAAAAAGATAAGAATTGACTGCTCATTGTGTATACCTGGGTTTGTCATGGTATCTATATTATAAACTATTAAAGAAAAGCTAGGTTTTCAGATGCAGAAGAAGGTCTTACGTTGTCTTTGTTGTAACTTACAGAAAATTCCAAAGATATGTTAATGCTGGACACTTAGTAGAAGCCTTTTTCAGGAAAACTAATACTTAAAACTATTTAATAGAATGCTTTGCCACTCTTAAAAACAGAAATTACATCTTCACATAGCCATAGTTCTTGCTATCAGAGCGATTTAAACAATTTAAGTGTTTTTGCACTTCTTTTTTGATAAAGGGACTGTCTTGGGGCAGGGAGGGAACAGAAGCAAACCCTGTTAGACAGGATGATTCTTGCTGATGTGCAAGGATTGACAGGGAAAGATGTGATCTTGGCTCGTTTGAGAGAGGTAACTTCTGGTTGCCTGTCTTGTGCACTCATCCACAGTATAGAATCACCTATGGAATTCATTAGGTGGGAAAGGCTGTAAGCACATTTTATGCTTCACTTTAATTAAATAATAGAGTATAAGACACCAAGCTTCCTGTTTTGATACTCCTGAAGTCTCACATATTAAAAAATCCGGTGGTTTTTTTTGATGGTTGAAGCGCTGGCAGCTACAGCTGTGGTTGTGTCTGGTATGGGGAGCTTGAGGGTGAACAAAAACTCACAGTATTCATGCATATTTTGCATGTCCTTTCAAAATATGGATGGGAACATTCTGACCTTTCAGAAATATGTCTTTTATGAAGCAATGGCTTTTTAAAAAGTGTATTAAGAGTGTATCTTAACATGACTGTGACTCGCACTTTATCTTTGAATTAATAACTTTGTTGACCTACATAACCAGATCAGTTATAGCAGTTGATTTTCACTGGAGGTGGCTGTGTTGCAGTAACATTTAGCTGACAGCAGTTGCTGGCTTTTTTTTCCAAGATGTACGATCTTTCATTTCAGTTGTTTATATTTCCTATAATGGTGAGGATATTCTTTTGAGAAGATAAAGGTGGTAGTGACCTCCTCCACAGCTGATGAATTTTGGAGGCTTAGTTGTCAAGCAGTTGAATAAATGGAAAAATTGAGTGGGGGAAAGTGATGGTGGTGATGGGGAGCAGGATGATTTAATTCATATGTAAACAATGGGGATAGTACAGGGAGATGGATTTGCTGTAGGCAGATATTGTATAAAGAGTTCCTCACAGCTTTACTTATGTGCAACCTCCTTTTAGTGAGTTGTTAGCAAAATTTTGGTTTGGTGAAAGAACATTTTCTTTTCTTCCTTCCCTTCTGCCCCATTAGGGTTCTCTGCTAGGCCTGACCTGAGCCCACCAAGAAAAACACGAATCTGTACTTAACCTTGAAGGAAGTTCACTAAAGACTTCAACTGTGAATACATTTTGTGTTTCTTATAAGAACACTGTAAACTTTGGAAGCAGCTACACTGACAAAACTTAGGAGACTACAATTGATAGTGATTATCCTATCCTTACATTGTACATGTATCCCATACAACATTACTCAATATGCACATTTAAAAATCTCTTCAACCTTACTGACATGCAACCAGCCAAAACACTACAGATCTGGTGATAAAACAGGATTATTTTGCTGTTTTGTGTATACTCTTTGGGAAGGGAATTGCTCTAAATTAAAATGATGTCTTCCTTATTAAGTGTTTACTAAGTGAAATCTGGGAAGGCTGGCTCATGGCTTTACTAGCAAGAGGCCAGTAAGGGCTCTTTGCTTCTGTCATTTTTTTTTTTCAATTCAATTCAGTCCTAATAGTTGACTGCTGCTAGGTAAAATGTTTACCTTTTGGCTCTGCTGGATGCAGAGTGGAGAAGTCTGCTGCAGTGTCCTTTCCTCTGAAACTGGCAGATCTACTCAGTCTAGTATCTATAAAATCCCCTACTCCTCATAGGTTTCCTGAAGAACAGCATAAAACTGTCCTAATGGTTAATTTCACAATTCTCACTTCAAAGGTTCTTACTAGCAGTTGTGGCAAAGATCATGTTTCACTTTGCTTCTCAAAGCTTTATCAAGAAGTGTTTGCAAAATGACACTACATCAAGAAGAGTTACACATTCCTCAAAGGTCAAAAATGCCAGGGGGACTAAGAAACAAATTTAAAATAATATTTGATGGCTGTGTAACTCTGCTTCCAGGGACAGCTAGGGAAGTTCTAAGTTCCTAGTTAAGGTCTTGAATTCCAATTAAAAAATTGCATTTTGTCATTCTCTTATAAAGCTACAACTTTTTATTCCCAAGTTCGTTGCTGTTGTGTTTGTTTTGGAGTTCACTGAAGCCAAAACATTCCTGATTGCCAAATCATAATGCTTATATGTTAAACCCATGACTTACCCATGATAGTGTTAATGTAGCTAACTGATTTAGGCCTAGGGCAGAGCAAAGAAATGTCTAGACTGGAGAATGTGCTTGTGAGCACCATGTTTGTCAAATGCACCTGCTTGCATCCATTTTGCAAAGGCAGACAGATTCCTTGTCCAGGTGCATGACGGTGCTTGATTGAGGCTGGGATTTCTTATGGCCTTGGACTAACTCAGTGTACTGCAGGACAGCTCACCTGTGCCCAGAGGGCTCTGTGCAGGGCAGCTCACCTGTGCTCAGAGGGCTCTGTGCAGGGCAGCTCACCTGTGCTCAGAGGGCTCTGTGCAGGGCAGCTCACCTGTGCTCGGAGGGCTCTGTAGGGCAGCTCACCTGTGCTCGGAGGGCTCTGTAGGGCAGCTCTCACCTGTGCTCA
>VZRL01003889.1:1509315-1551593 GCA_013397895.1 Origma solitaria | reverse complement strand
GCTCGGAGGGCGCTGTGCAGTGCAGCGCACCTGTGCGCGGAGGGCTCTGTGCAGGACAGCTCACCTGTGCTCGGAGGGCTCTGTGCAGGACAGCTCACCTGTGCTCGGAGGGCTCTGTGCAGGACAGCTCACCTGTGCTCGGAGGGCTCTGTGCAGGACAGCTCACCTGTGCTCGGAGGGCTCTGTGCAGGACAGCTCACCTGTGCTCGGAGGGCTCTGTAGGACAGCTCACCTGTGCTCAGAGGGCTCTGTGCAGGACAGCTCACCTGTGCTCAGAGAGCTCTGTGCAGGACAGCTCACCTGTGCTCAGAGGGCTCTGCAGAATTGCTCTTAGCTCACCACTGAATATGAGGTGCCTACAGCTGCACATGCTCTGTGCATTTTTTCTGTTCCACCTGGAGCCAGGCCACAGATCCTGTCCTGAAGAGCTCTTCTGTTCGTAGCTGTCACGTGCTGGATTCTGTTGGAGGAGGTGAGGCAACACTTCCATAGTCTCTCCCTAGGAGTACATGCTGTTAAGTCTCAGAGGTGAATGGCAACGTGGCACAACAGAAGCATTCTGTTGCTGTCTATAGGTGGCCTGACATTTCTGTTAGAAGATAATTGCTGTAATGAGCTGAATTGACTTAGGCATCAGGAAGCAAACCTTGAAGGTCCCAGAGAATTTTTTTTTACGGGATAAAATCAAGGAGATTTTGCTGGTCCGTGGGTTGGATGCTGTTTGTTACAGTACTTGATGGTACAGTTACTGTGGTCTGACTTTGAGATGGCTTTGCAAAGGTTAGTAAGGGTAGTACTGAACTTGAAATAACCTTGTTTCACTTCAAGAGTAGACTTTCCAAGCCAGTGGTGGCTCTTAGAATTGCCTTCAAGGAGTGGCTAAGTCTCCCTGCATTGCTGTGGCTCATGTAGCAGTAGCACCTCTGCAAAGCACACACAAACCCTTCTGTCTGGGGTGGATGTCCTGGGCTGGCTTTGGCAGTCTGTGAGCAAGAACCTGTTTCCAGAACATTATCATGCAGTTAGTACCTAATAAAATGTATGTTATTCTAAAACACTGTACCTTTCTGTAGGGCGGAAGGTAAGTATTCTGCTTGGAGAATTCTCAAGTAATTTTGTCCTTCAAAAATTGTAGTCATCACCACAGCTGCATTAAAGTACAGAAAGTAAATTGAGAGTGGTTTGCAATGGTATTTTGTATTGTCCTGTGAATAAAGATACATAATATCAAAGCAAAAGCTATAGAATTTCAGATTACCTTCTTATGGTTGCTGTTTTATAAAATGCATAGATCTTTAACTTACCAGTTGCTTTATTTTCTGTCAAAGATTAGAATACCAATATATAGGATGCTAAAATTTACTAGTTGCAACAAGCTTTGAAAGAGCCCTGTTTTTCTAATGAAGTAGTAAAAAGTAAAGAACAACCAAAAGTGAAAAGAATGCAATTAAGTTTTGAAATCTGATTGCACTTGTTTTCCTGATAGTGGAACTGAATATTTGATGTTTCTCTTCTTGTTGCTTACTCTGAATTGTACAGGCATATAGGTTGTCCCTACTTGATAGAAATGAAATAAGGCAGGATTGCCTCTTTTAGGAAAATGAGTGGTGGTTTTTTTGTGAACTGCTCAGTGAGTTCTTTATTTTGTTGAATCAGCAGGGCGTGAGAGCACTGAGATTCGATCTCTGTGGGATTGAGTTGGGGGTACAACTTCTGAAGTGGCTTCTAAGCCTTCCGTCGTTCTCCACTGTATCAGGGCCATGGAGGAATTGGTCTTGCATGGCTGCCTGCCCTTGAGATTGGAAAGGGGCAGTGCTTAAGTTTTCTCACTTTGCTGAAGGCCTTGTATGAGTGTTGTAACCTTTTTCATTTTCCTGTTTCTTGATATATCTAATGGAAAAGCCTTGTTGAAAGAATAAGAATACATCTTTTTAATGGAAGGAAAGAAAGGTTTTCTCATTAACTTAACAGTACCAGTGTTAGCTTGTCAGAGTAAAAATAATGTTAAAAGTAAAATTTGATACAATCTGTATATCAGGGAAGGGAATTAATTTTAAAAGTTAATTGTGAGTTCAGTGACCATATGCAAAGAAAACAAGAGTTAGGACTGATTAAAGTGACTACAAGTGCAAGGAGATTGTTTCTTGGTGGTGAAGGGAGTTGACTATATTTCAAAATGTAGCTGAAAGTACATTTACAGGGTAATGATATATTGGTTCACATGTATTCATCAACCAAGGTTATATTTAAAAATTGAGTTATATGTTGTATAATGAAGCATTTTATTGTTTTATAGTGCTTTAATGCTACAATCTTTTGATTGCTTATAAAGAAATTAATTATTAATGACAAAATCCTTTGCTCCATATTATAACTCAAGTGTGTTTTGTTTTGATATGTGATCATGAACTTGCTTGCTGTAAAGATCTCTTTAAGCTTGTTTTTTGAGTTAGCTGTTTCCAGGGACTTCCCAGTTTGCATGAACTTTCTTGCACTGCTGTATGCCTTGGAATGATTAATACAAATGGTTTTAAGTGGTGAAAAGAATGGATCAAAGTCATGTGCACGTCATGATTTTAAATAGTCATACACCTGACAGGGAAACAGAATAACTATTTATAGTTTTCAGGTGGCTGTCTTAACAGCACTGCATTGAGTCACAGTGGCTTAAAAGAAGATACCCATGTTTCCTCTCAAAGTTTTGGTATATTAAGTCAATAGGCAAATGTTTTGATAGGAAGGAGGAACACCAATGTTGATTGAACTTTCTTACTTCATGTTGCTGCTTTTTGAAAAAACTTCTGAGGACTACTTTTAATTAGAGGTAGATACTGTAGGATCTCTTAAATGTTTAACAGCAGATAATCTCATTCTAATGACTTAATTATTTGCATAATATTTTTGTAGTCACTCTTCAATTTTGTCTTCTGTGTAAAAGAATGTACTATTGGTATTTATGTCTAACCACTGAAGATACTAAAAATGGGTTGAAATCTAGTCCAGCTTTTGTCTTTTTTTGGTCAAATTTTTTGTTTGAGTTTGTAATAGCATTTCTAAATAATGAAGGAATGGATTCTTTTTCACTCTTGATTGCTGTCATTCACCTCAAAACCACTCCTGTTTAAGCTGTTGTGTAATTTTGTAGTTGGAAGTCAGCAGCTCTCCTGTGAGTAAACAGTCCTTCAGGCTCTGTACTGGTTAGCAAAAATGAAGAGTTCCTGATTACTTCGTTGAATTTCCATGGTTGCAAGAGTAGAAATATAGAAAATGCTTGAATCTATGTTAACTGGCAGTGTATCTAGGCTGCCTGTTGGAATAAAACTAAGCCAGTAAATAATGTTCCAGAAGCACTAGTTTTCACTGTGGGGCAATTTCAGTGTTTTGCCATCTTACAGCAGTTTGAGGTTTCTTAAACTGTAAATGTCATTGCTCTAATTTTTTTTGCTGTAACTTAAATAACTATATCTGTATTTCAGCACAGTGGCCTCTGCACTAAAGTAAACAGAGCTTATTCAAAGATAATCACATTCACAATGCAGAATTTTCATACTGATGGAGATTCTTCCACTTTAGTTTAATAGTAAAATGGAGGGGTAGCACTTCAATTGGTAGATCAGAATCCTTTGCAAATCAGCCCCTTATTGTGCTCACATAATGGGAAAATATTCAGATTTTTGTTTCTTAAGAAAAATTAAGGGGTCAATTCTCTTTGATTCTGAAGTTACTATGTTAAAAGGAAATAATTGTATATAGGCTGGACATGTATTATATGCGGGCAAGTTATGATTGTGTTCAAAGAAAATAAGCTTTCTGAATACAATATTTTTTCCCCCAGAATTGAAGTATTTTGTGGATTTTCTAAAAAAACTTGTGATAGAATACAGGGTTATTGTGGGAGAGTGTGACTTGCTTTTGAAGTGGGGTGAAGGCTGACTAGACTGTATTACATTTCTGTAAAACAGCGGTGCATAAATAGCAGAGCTAAAAGGTGACCTTGGGAGGATGAGAAAAAGTACTATGTATTGCTTGTTCTCTGTGTGCTTGTAGAAGGTTTGAATGCTGTATTCCTGTCCTTATTAGAAACTTGATAAAATGGAAATCTTGGTCTTAATTTTTTCAAAGAAAGATGGTGCGTGTGTGTGAGGATATGGATGAGCATGGTGAGGACTGTGTAAGAGCTGGAGCTGTCAGAAGCAGAGAAGGGTAGACAGCAGAACTCCACAGCTTAAGTAGTCTTTGTTTGCTATGTAGACTTTTTACACTTTTAATGTTTATTCTAAATTTTTTCTAATATTGCAGTTTCTTTTTTACAGCCCTAAAGAAAAGGGTAGCCTTATATAGTGCACTCCACTAACACTTACTGCTATAAAAAAAAAGTTATGCTTTGATGAAGTAGGACCCTGTTGTCTCTACTGGCAAGAGGAGGTTTATTCCAACTTGCATGAAGTTAGCTTTTGACTCTGATGTGAAATGTGTCTGTCTGTTGTAATTCCAATAGAGAGCAGCAAGGCATTCTTGCCACAGGGTATAGGCCTTGTATTTAACTGTAATTGTTACAAATGTTTGCTGGATTTCCAGTGAGAACATTCAAACGGGGTATTTCAGCTGGGGTTCTAGGATCCAAAAGGTTCTTGATCTCCAGAAAGATCCTGTGAACTTGGGGCTTCTTTAGATGTTAGTTCTGCAGCACATTTGCCTTTTGCCAAGTTTTTATTCCAGATTACATCACATGAAGTGTAGTGGTGTTAGTTGCTTATGGCTGTGAAGAGAGCACAGGCTGCCTGGGATGATGCATCAGTTTATACCCATTGAAAACTGAAATAAGTAGTTCTTTAGGGTCTGTCAAGAACAGCTAGCTCACAGCTGCTCCTGAAAGCATCAGTTTGCGAAACAGTCTGAAAAATTCTTATTTAAATCTGTTCTGTAGTTTCAATCTTGTATTGATTTCTTCTATGACAAAATAACATTCAAGCATTAAATATTAGCAGCGCCTGTAAGAATGCATTAGCATTTTGAAGCATTTGGAGATTCAGGCAGAGGATTATGGACCTGAGTAGGCAGGGCTGCTTAACCTGCTGTAGATCACAGAATCATCATAGAATGGTGTGGGTTGGAAGAAACCTTAAAAGTCATCTACTGCCAACTTCCCTGCCATGGACAAGGACATCTTCTCCTAGACCATGTTTCTTAAAGCCCCATCCAACTTTTCTTTGGACACTTCCAGGGATGGGACATCCACAGCTTCTCTTGGCAACCTGTTCCAGTGCCTCACCACTTTCACAAGGAAGAATTTCTTCCTCGCATCTAATCTAAACCTGCCCTCTTTCGGTTTGAAGCCATTCCCCCTTGTCTTGTCATTACATGCCCTTGTCAAAAGTCTATCCCCAGCCATCTTGGAGCCCTTTTAGATACTGGAAGGTGCTGTAAGGTCTCCTTGGAGCTTTTTCTTCTCCAGCTGAAGAACCCCAGCTCTCTCAATATGTCTTCATAGGACAGATGCTCCACACCTCAAAGCATCTTCATGGCCCTCCTGTGCTCTTGCTCCAGCAGCTCCACATCATTCTTTTGCTGGAAGCTCCAGAGCTGGACACATTAGTCCAGCTGGAATAGAGGGACAATCCCCTCCCTTGACCTGCTGGCCATGCTTCTTTTGAGCCAGTCCTGGCTATAATTGAATTTCTGGGCTGCCAGCACACGGTGCCAGGTCATGTCCAGTTTCTCATCTGTTAACACCCTCTTAAGTCCTTCTCCCCAGAGTTGCTTGCACTCCTTTCTCTCCCCGGCCTGTATTTGTGTTTGGGATTGCCCCAGCCCAGGTGCAGGACCTTGCGCTTAGCCTTGTTGAACTTTGTAAGGTTCATGCAGACCAACCTCTCAGGCCTGTCAGGGCGCCTCTGGGTGGCTGTTGTTGGTTGCTGTTTCTATATAGCTCAGATGTTTTTTGCAACTTCATGCAGATTCCAGCTGTGCTGCTTAGAGAGCCCTATTTCCACTTAAGGTATTGTTGCCCATGTTTTCTTAAGCAGCCTTTTGGTAGTTCAGCACAACTCACTGTAAGCTGTCAAGTATCTACTATAGCCTTATCCAGCTGAGGCATAAAAACTCTGATACTAGTAATGAGTGTTTCAGTGTTTTTCACAGTGAGAACCAAATTGTTTCATCACTCCCTTTTGGGAATTTAAACCAAAGGCAGAGATGTCAGATGAAGCAGATTGAACATGGATCTATTACTGACGTTACTGTTGTCTGTGTCTCAGTAGCCTTCCCATACAAAAGTATTTCTTTGAGGCTAATGTTGTACATTGACAGCTTTATATTGTGGCAGGGAGGGGAACCTGCCAGGTACCAACTGCTAAGGGAACATATGATATGATGTGCTCAGTTTCTGTCATAGGGTAAGAGTCAAAAGTACATGGACTGAAAATAACTTTGTACAACATACTGCTAATGTGTGGTGGTTTTTAAAAGAGACTCAAGGTAATAAAAGGGTTTTTATTACTTTGCCCCAAAATAATAACAGTTCAAAATCTCTGTTTCATTGCTTTTCATGTCAGAAAAGAATGATGAATTCTAAGTAACTGACTTTTATAGCTCAGTTGACACCATACACTGCCATGTATTGTGTTGAAGTATTTACTGTCCATATGTTTTGCTGCAGGGAAAGATAGAAGCCTTATTTAAACATGCATTTTAGCTGATGGCTATGGGAGCTATTTAGCCAAAACTCAGGTAACTTCTGTAAGCAGTAGCCTGTAACTGCCATGCTTAAGTATCAGTAAAGCAGACATCATATGTTTTGCAGGTGACATGAACCAATATTTGCTCTGTGAAAGTGATAAGGTTTTCACTGACCATAAGAACTTCCCATCAATGCAAATTATAAGAGTTCTGTTTTAATGAAAAATTACTTTGTCAAACAATATTCTTAATATTTTGAAATGGCTGTATTTTGGTTACTGTTGTTTTGATATTCCCACTGGGGGATTAGTCCTAGCAGTAAATGGGTTTTCTCTTATTTCAGCTTTGCTTTTGAAAAATCTAATGCTTCTTTTCTTGATACTTATCTGTTTTATTTTCTAGGCCTTTCTTAAATCTTTCCATGTCTAAATGGACTCCTGAATGTAATATAGTTTATACTCTAAAAGCGGATATGAAGAGTGAAGTTCCTTCTGATGCACCAAAGAGACAGGAGAGTCTGAAGGGGATCATCTTGAACCCTGAGCCTATTGGGGCAGCCAAAAGCTTCACTGCAGAAGTTGAGATGATTGCCAGTAAAGTAGGGAATGAATTCTCTCACTTGTGTGGTGATTCTCAAAAGCAAAAGGACATGAATGGCAACCATACAGACCAAGAAAAGAGTATTGTGGTGCGAAAAAAACGCAAGAGCCAGCAGGCTGGTCCTTCATACACTCAAAACTGTCCTGATAAAGAAAATAAAGGAATCTTAGGATTGAGACAGCATCTAGAAACACAGAGTGAAGACAATGATTCTTCTTTTAGTGACTGTATCTCTTCACCTTCATCTAGTTTGCATTTTGGAGACTCTGACACAGTAACATCTGATGAAGAAAAAGATGCTCCTGTGAGACACCCTCAGGCAGTGTTGAATACTCAAAGTAGAACTCACAGTGCAAGGTCACAAAAGTGGCCTCGGACTGAGGCAGATTCTGTACCCGGGTTATTGATGAAAAGGCCCTGTTTTCACAACAGTTCTTTAAGAAGACTTCCATATAGGAAGAGAGTTGTGAAAACAAGTTCATCGCAGCGGACACAGAACCAAAAAGAACGAATTTTAATGCAGAGGAAAAAGCGGGAAGTGTTAGCTCGAAGAAAGTACGCTTTACTCCCCAGTTCTAGCAGCTCCAGTGAGAATGATCTCAGTACTGAATCTTCTTCCAGTTCATCTACTGAAGGGGAGGAAGACTTGTTTGTGTCACCTGGTGAAAACCACCAGAACAGCACAGCTGTTCCTTCAGGTAAAACTGAATTCCTGAGGTAGTTTGTGTTGGTTATCTTTCATCATGTACAACAGGCTTTTTATAGGTTCTTTGGAGCAGTTTTTGTTGAAGTTAATACTCCAAATAAATTTCCTGCAAGTATTATGAACATTACTACATAAATTTTTGATGGGAAAAGTATGTTCAGAGCTTACAGTAGAATTACAGCAACTCTAAGATCTTGGATATAAATATAGTGGAAGACTTCTCAATCTGATTAGTCACATGCTGCTGAGTTGATCTATTTTTATTTTTTTAGCTGTTGAATTGTATTAAAAATTTTAGCTTTGAACTGAATGTCGTAATAATACTATCTTCAGAATGTAGAACTACCTGCTAATATTTAACTGTACTTGGCAATTTAGAGAAATATGAAGAAAAAATGTCCATTGTTATAAGTGCCTGAAATACAAGTCAGTTGAAGGCAGCATTAGTACTGAGCTAATAAAAGTATTGTATATATACCACATGTTTTACCTAGATAAACTCAATGCAATGCAGTTGGTTTACACAGTTATTTCTCTAACACGTCTTGTCACAGTATCTGAATGCTTGAGTGTTTGGAGGAAGACTTTTTGGAGATGGTTTTGTTTTGTTTGGTTTGTTTTGTGTGTTTTTTCGTGGCTTGTTGTGGTTTTTTGTAAATGGATAGATTTTTTTAAAATTCCTTTCATGTTAAACATGCCAAGTGAAAGTAGTTGTGTGTTCTGTTTATTAGCTCGGCTTTTTAGAGAGCATGGGGAAGTCGACAGAACACAGTATGGTGTTAATCTGTGCAACCATGTGTTTTTTCTAGTGACAGATATGTTTTAATAAGTAAAACCATACCTCAGACTGTGCTGATCATTCCTGTAAGAAAATGTGACTGAAAATACAAGGACAGTTTAAAAAAAGAAGTGTGAATGTTCATGTTGGTGCAGGATTTATGCTTGAAGAGAACCAGTCTAGATTATTGCTTGTTGTTCAATGTAGCAGGAAATAATTTGTGTGATATTTAAATAAAAGAAGTAAAATCTGTAATGCAAAAGTCTTACTCATGCAGTGCTAGGGCTGGGCATATATAACTCTGAAATGGGGTTGTTGCACAGCCTTGATTATCTTGATGCATATTTGTGGGAATAGAAATTAATTAGGCCTAAAATGTTACCTTTGACACGTGTGTTAAGGCATATTGAGGAATATGATTTGTGTATAATAAATGTGTGGGAATACAGTTATATTAAAAAGTAATTTGAGAAACTATTGCGTTAACACCTTTGTTTCCAAGTTAATGGTTTCTTACAATTTTCAGAGAGGGTGGAGTTTCATGGAACTGTAAAATGAGGTAGTGTCATTAACAACTCTCCTTCCACATAGATGTGGAAAAGTCCAATGGCTTAATTTTTATGCTACTTAAAAAGCACACTTAGTTAATTATTTTCATGTCTTGAATGAAAAAATCGATCAGTTCTGCACCAGTTAATTTTAGATTAAAATACTGACACGAGTTTTAATTGAAAGAAGGTCTACTTTAAAGATTGTGTCCTGTCATGACTGTACTTCAGGACCAACACTTGCAGGGAGCCGAAAAGCAATTCTGGCATGGTGTGTGTGAATACTGTGGCAGTTTTTCCAGTGGAAATATGTATTGATGGAAAGTTTTTTTTGAGCATTTTGTTTACATTGCAGATATAATGAGAAGTTGAGCAGACATCCTGTGTGAAAGTGTCCTATTTTTAGCAAGAGAAAAATGTGATTAACATTTTCTGTAGCTTTGTGCTGTTATATAAGGCATTTCTGGTTATTGAGTTAATTAGGACAGAAATGGGGCCAGCTGGAAAACCAGCTATGCAACTTCTCTGTATAGTGAGCCATCATGAAGGGGTTTCTATATGAGGAAAGGCTTATATTGATAGTAATGCCACACAAGCTTGTTAATGTTAGGGAAAATTTCTTTGCTCTTCTCTGGCACATGTCTGCTGAAATTACAGTGTACTGAAGGACAAATAACTTCAGCTAACAGCATGAGGCCTGGGGCGTATATGTAAAAGTACTAGAGGACAAACTTAGGAAAGGAGGAGAATAGTAATAATAATAATTGGAAAAGAAAATACTGGTAAAGATGTGGTGTTAGCTGATTTTTTTTAATAAGCAGGCATCAAAGTGATGTGATTAGTCTTGTATACTGAATAGCAATTTGTAGTAAGGATATGTCAGAAAATATTTCTTTGCTGTGAATGTTTATCTAAAGAGACAGTGCATTTAAAGAACTAGTAAATTCAATTAGTGTAGGCTGTTGTGGAACACATTTCTTTCTGACTGTTGCAAGAAATTAAAGTAACAGATCATTTTAACCAATGAAGAGTTTAGTAAGTTAGTTCTTACAATTAATAGAATTAACTTGGCTAATTTTGGAAAAATCATATAAATGAAGATGTGGGAGGGGGTTGTTTGTTTAACAAAACCTTTACCAAAAAAACCAAATAGCATTATATGGGTTTTTTCCTCCTTTCTTTTAGGGCTTTAGCTATTCTTCTGGTAAAACTTTGCGCTTTGGGAGTGTGAGAGTGTGAACAAGTATGTACTGACATCTGGGACTGGATGGTAGTGTTTTACCAACTGTTTGCCATTGAAGGCATTTTTCTCATTGGGATGGGCAGCTGAAGCTCATTCAGGGGAGACAGGAGCTGGGGGCATGAGGCCCATGTAAAAACAGCTGTGTGGAGTTTAATCATCATTACATCTGAAGGTGCAGGTGCTTTCAGAGGTGTATGTTCTGATTGCAGTGTTGATCAGTTGGTTTCAATTGCAATACTGGGCTTGCAGTTAAAATGACAGCAAGCAGCAGCATTTTTGCTGTGCAACATGAATTTTGGTTCTGTGTTGTTTAGGTAGTGCAGAAGCTTTTCTCAAACCCTGTATACACACCTACAGAAATAATCCTCCTTTGATTTTGTTTATGAAAGGTGGCAAAATTCAGCTTTTATTGTTGTTGGACCTCTTATGTCGTAATGCAGATTTTCTCTTTTTACAGGTATTTGATTTTCATCTTGGATCTGAAGGGTTGGGACTGCCCTTTAGAGGCAGACTGTGGAGGGAAACCTAGCAAAAGCAAAAATTGGAACAAGTTTTTAACCTTACATACTCTGATTTGGCAATAAAGCAGACCTCTGAAAAATGGGAAAGTGTTAGAAAAAGAAGCTGGGTAGAGTTTTGTATTGTCATAAATTGTTCAAATTGTTCACTTAATAACATTGGAGATTCCTTCAGGATCTGATATGTTATTTTTTGTTTTTGAACAACTAATGCTAGACAGGTTTTTCTTTTCTTAGAATGTGATGCTGATGAGAAGCTGCTCCAAATTTTGTTCAAAGCTGCTTAGAATAAGGCAGCGTTTATTCACTACTGTCATCTTGATTCTCTAGAATTTGTTGTCTGTCTCCCAAAAAAGTGTTGAATATAGACTACAAGCCAGAGGGTGGTGAAAATGTTAAGCATATACCACTTCATGCTCCGATTACTTTAACAGGCTTAAGATAAACAGGTATTAAGTGGAAATGAGCTGCCTGTTGTTAGAGTTGATTATTTTTCAGTTACTTAATCCCTCTCTACAAACTACAGCATGGAGTTCTTTCCTCACAGCACCTGATGCAGCTCACAATTCCAAGCTTTTACCTCAATAGCATTAGTGGATAAGGAAGGGTATAAGTATCTTGTTTATCGTGCTGCTTACTGGAGAGGAATTGAGACGTGGTGAGTAAAGAAGCACCTGGCTTTGTGAGCAGTGGACATTAATCAGTGTTGCTATATCCATCTGCTGTGAATTGGGGCTTTAAATAGCTACACGGATAAAAGTTAGTGTGGAATTCACTTCAGCACTTCCCTCCTGCAGCTTTCTGTGCTGAAAAGCTGCTATTTGTAGAATTGGATGTTGTGGCATTGCCCATAGGACTGATTTTAGTGCAAGGTTGAGGACGGTTGGTACAGGTTTGAATTAGCATGGCTCATAGCTGGACAACATCCCCTTAATTCTGCTTATTGACTGTCTTTTCCACCAGGGTGCAGACTCCTAAGCAATTTGTGTGCTTTGGATAATTTTCCCATTGTGCACAGCTATTGTAAAGTCTATTCCAAGTAAGTCTCAGGTACAGAAAAACTGTCGTCACCTGACTCATAAGGGAACAGGCAGGTTCTTGCCAGAATGTTGACAGGACTAAATTGTTATAATTAAGTCTTTCTTTTCTCAGCAGGATGTTAAAATTTTATGAGTAGAATGGCAAGGATTTCTATAAGCAGAGTCAATGTAATACAATCTATAAGTAGCATAATACAAAATTTATACTACCACTCAAGCTAAAATTTCTAATTTTCTAAAATGTCTAATTTCTGAACCCTCTCCAAATCAGGTCAAATCTTAATGTGTGGTTTGCTTTATCAATATAACAATCATAATCTAGATTCAAAAACCATATAAAAGAGCATGAGTCACTCACTCAGTCCTCAGAGGAAGCAGATGATGATGAAGGTGTCCCTTGCCACCAGTGAGGGGTGGGGGTCGCACTTCTGGTCCAGGTTCCCACTTAGGGCTTGTAAGTGCTGGATTTTCTGCTCAGTGCTCTGGGTGCTCTCAGGCTCCCTGTGCTCTGGCAGGGTCATCAACAACACCTGCTTGCCCGCCTGCCTGGGGCCTTCAAGGCCACCAGGGGAAGGAAGTGATCGTCCTGGTGCCCAGGAACCTTGAGGCATATAGGGAGGGAAAGGACAAATCTGTTTGGTGTGTCTGTGGCTTCCCAGGACCTTCAGAGCCTGAGAACAAGGGCAAAGCAGACAAAAACGTGGCCAGCTCAGTCACAGAGGATGGCTCCTTGTACAGTGGGGTTTGCTAACAGTGTTAATGGGGTCAGAGCAGGGGCACCAGCCATACCTAGCTCAAGACACTTGAGAGCTAGAGAAGACAGTACTCATTAATACTAGCAGGATATTATTTTATCCATTTCAAGCTGAATTACTATGCAAGTCATTATCTTTAATTCATGAGCATAAGTGGCTGTAGAGTCCCAAGTACCAAAAGGGATTCAACACACTTATTGACAGCTGTACATGAGCAGTGACTGGACAAGAAGGTGTGCTCTGACATCTGTGACATTGTTGTGGATGTGGGGCTGTGTGAGAGCTTTTAGTTAAAATTTGTAGCCTGAATTTTCTGCTCTGACTGCATAGTTTTGCCTGTAGCAGCTGGCAGAGACAACATGTGCCTTAGTGGGCTCCTGGTCTGATCTGGTGAAAGCTTGGAATTCAAAATAAGTCATCTCTGTCACTGGAACTTGACTGCTGATTTTAAATCTCTTCTGGTTTCACTGAAGGCTTGATCAGACTGTCTCATTTGAAATTGCATATTGTTAAATGCTTTTATTATCTTATATGTAATATCCAAACTGGTTATACTCCATGTTAATTGCAAAACAGATGTGAAAATACCCTCTGGGAATGACAACAGTCAGCCAAACATAAATTTGAATATTACACTAGTGTTATTATTTATGTCCTTGGTGGTATGCCTGTGGTGGTGATTGATTGATCTTGGAGTTATGCCACGATCTTTTAGAGTTAAATAATAATATAATTATGTATATTTTTAACACATTATACTGTGCAAAGCTTAGTCTCTTGCTTCCAACTTCTGGACTATTAAAGTATTTGATTCTAAAGCTTGCTTCTCAACAAGTTGGTCTGTCAGTGGCACATAACAATTGCTGTTGTGAAGTAATCTTATGACTTACTAGGGAAAAATATATCATTTACTGACCTAACTATTGGACTTCAGAGTCCAATATTATATTTATTTTATTATAGAAGTTATATTCTGCTTAATAAAGTACTTTAATATGACAGATCTACTGTCTTTGTGAGGTAAGGCCTGGAGGAGAGCGTGTTTTTATTTTTAAGGGAGGATTATAGTTTTACACATGTTCAGATTTGGATTCAAGCATGTGCGGTTTATCCCTTCCCCTAGGCCAGCTGAGCATTAGGTTTCCATCATAAAACAGGCTTTTAAATGAGGAGGAAAAACTTAATGTAAAGAAGTTACTGATTATTTCTGACTAATAGTCACATACAAAACTTAATTACTAATGGCTGTTGAAAGGTCTGAATTGTTGGGAAATGCAAACTTAAATTTGGTGTCTTGAACGCCCTATAAAATATTTTTTGTGGATGTGAATAGGGAAAAACACCACCCTAAAGTCTGTGGAAACTAAAAAAATCCTTGCTGTCATTTTTAGAAGTTTTATTTTTAAGTAGCTCACTTAAAATGCAGACTGAGTCTTTCAGTGGTGCCCAAAGGCTAATTTGCTCACAAATAACTAGAGTATGATTGATTTGCTTGCTGTGTTCTGTGATTCAGAAGATGACAGAGGGAAGTAATGTATGCCTGCAGGAGGATGATTTTCTGTTTGTTTTGTAGCCCTAGGTATTATTCTGAAAGTAGTACAAAATACATCTCTTACATCTGCATAACTATTTTGCTGTCAACCGTCCAGTGACTCTTCTTTTTGAAGGGAGACAACCTTCAAGGTCTGCAGGATATAGCTGTCTCTTACAGCTTCAGTCGTTTAGATGATACACTGATGAGTAAGGTATTCATGCTTTAAGTTTTGCTTGAAGTTCTTTACAGGCAGATGATGACTGGTCAGTGACTGCTAGGTGCTAAAAGAAGAAAGTGAATGATACCTTATCATAGTGGACTATATAAAACAAATATTTATGTCGTTCAAAGGAGTTGTTTTTCTGCTTAATTTTGAAGAAAGTACTGGTTCTTTGTATAGGAAAGCGCTTGATGGGATGAAAACTTCATCAATTTGTGCTTTTTACTTGGGAAGGTGTTTTTAGAAGCATAAACAATAGGAAATTGCATAGGTCTGAACCATGTCTCTGCTATATCCTACTTGGAGCAACTTAGACTGTTTTCCTAAAGATTTTCTTGTTATTTTGGAAGTTATAAGACCTGTTCCTTCGGTACCAGTCCTGATGTTTTCTACAGTCTGATTTGTGTAGTCAGTAAAATCACATCTCAACTAAAGATGTGCTTAGGAAAAAAAAGGATTGAGTAAAATGAGCTTTCAGACATTGAGAAAGGTATCTGAATTGTGTAGATTCAGTTAAGAATTTCCTTTGGTTTTCATGAGCTAAGCTTGTGTCAGAATGTCAGTAGAGATGCACACTGGGTGAATTTCAGTATAGATCCACATGGCAGATGATTTTGTTCTCATGGTGGATGTTTTTCTTCTGAAGTAACAAAATCATATTTAAGCCTAAATCTTTCTATTTTTGCACCTGTCCTAAATTTCAATAAATACTGAGCCTGAGGATATGTGCACTCTGAGGAGTGCTCTCAAACTTTCTGTGTTTCAGAGAAGTGCAGGTTTGGAAGACAGGAGGAAGATTTGAGGGTTTTTCTCAGTGACCTTCTCCCAGCTGCTTGGCCTGGATAGTTTTGTCTGAGAGCAGCTGAGACAGTTTTGTGTAAGGAAGCTTGGGCTTGTTTGCCCATGATAGGCACAATGTTTACATTCTTCTGAATGTGGTGATGGCTTTAGCTGCTGCCTTTCACTCTGAGTAATTGGCCTTTCAGTATTTTCAGTTTTGGAATATGATTTTGTTTTTAAGATGTAGCAGTATTTTCAATTTTTCCCAAAATTTTCATGCAAGTTCTTAGAATTAACTCTGTTCCACACTACTTCCAACTGCTAGGGTTTTGTGAGTTCCAGTATTTGGAAACATCACTCTTTACATCTTCAGCCAGCAGTCCTTCTGGGATTAAGTATAGTCAGAAACAAAGGCCGTTGAAAAATAAGTAATGCCGTTTGGGTTTTTTTCAAAGCATGGAAAGTGATAAAAATTGATAACCTCTCCCACCATGTACATAGGTAAAGCAGCTGAGAACAGTCCATACAGGATGCAAGGACTGACTTGAATGAGACCAAATTCTTCAAGCATTTCCTTGAAGCAATTTGCAAAAACCAATATGGTACTTTGCAATTTCTAAGCTATCTAGGTCATATTTTTAGGAAGTTCTTTTTGTGCTCAGTGAATAATCCATAGCTCATTTTAAGTATTGTAGATAGCTCAGACTTGTCACTGCTGGTGTTGCAACTCTAGAGAAGTGTTTCATGTGTCTGCTTGTTAGGCTGGAACTTTAACCATTCTTCCCAAAGTGGAAATTGTTTCCTGTGAAAACTTGTCTCTTTTGTGGGTTTTGATTGTTTTTTGTCATTGTTAGTTTCATTTTACCTTCCTCTGTCCAGTACAGATTGTGAATGCCTCAAAAAGTCTAGATACAAAGACATTTTTAACCACCAAGGGATTAATTTTGTCGGTATAAACTAGTTGGTGCATAGTTTTTCTTCTGTTGTCAATGTTTAGTCTTGGGACTGATACCCATAAAAGCATTTTTAAAAAAGCTATTAGTGGTAACAAATGACAACCACTTTGCTAGCTTGGAAGTTTGTTCTCTTTTTATATTAAATGACTGAATTTTGTTGGTGTTACAGATAATAAAATTCACTGTAATTGCTTTCAATGCTTGTAATGCAAACTTGCATACCTACCCCACACTCAGTCTTCTGTCTCCTTCCTTCTTTTTGCTTCAGTATTTACAGCAGAATTGCTCCCTTTAGTAATTAGGTCATGTGTTTGACAGTTGCACCTAAAGTTTTGACATACACCGTGGAGTTCTCTGCCTACATATATTTGAAATCTATGAAAAACAGTCTATCACAGTGACAGTTCCTGAGATAAATGAAGTATACAAACTTTCTTCTTCCTTTTTCCTCATCAGGAAGTATTGATGAAGATGTTGTGGTGATTGAAGCATCCTCCACTCCCCAAGTCACTGCTAACGAAGAAATAAATGTTACCTCAACAGATAGTGAAGTGGAGATTGTCACAGTTGGTGAAAACTACAGGTTTGCATCTCTTTGTATTAATACAGTTTAGCTCATTTCCAGGTTTGTCACAATGCTTTGTGCCATCAAAAGCCCATAAGAGTAATGTCACTTAAATCCTAACTAGGATGCATAGTATGCATTTTTGATTAAAAAGCCAAACCCAAACAAAACAAAACCCAAACAATAACGAAAACCTCAAATCCTTAACGTCCAAACAAAGTAAGGAGAAAAAAACGCAAAGCTTTGGCAAAGCTTGAGAATTCAACTGATCTGGAGCTTGTTGAGGTGGCTGTATTGGTGCAATTGATTTGCAGAATTTGGGGGAAGCAAAGCTGCACAGTGAGCATGTGTAGGCTGGGTTGACTATCTAGAGATTAAATGAGCGTTTCTCAGGAAAGCAGCCTACTTTTTTGAAGCTGCCGCTGTATATGCATTCCTGTTCTTCCATGACTCTCTGGAAGTTTTGTTCCATATTTTCAGATTTTACAGAATCTATTAAAGTGGAGTTCCTTGAAGAAAACTTCAAATATCTAAAGCCAGATAGGATGCCTTTAGAAAATAAACAGCTTTGTATATTCCTAGCATCAATAAGATGTGTTTTCTTTAAGAGCCTTAAGATTTGAAAAAATTTTTTCTTCCCTCACCTTCTGCAATGCTATAGCCAAAACAGCAGTGGCTCCATGGTGATTTGTGCAATAGGTTTTGTTTGTTTTTAGTGAAGTCATTCACTTTTCTTCATATTTTCCTCTTCAGAATTTCTGAAGTCTGAGTACATTGTTTTTCCAAATTGGAAAATAAGAGCTACTTGATTTATGTGAATACTGGAGAGTCAAAGTTTGTGAGAGTGTAATGGTAAATACAATACTGTGAAAACGTTGTTCCCTTAATTAAAGACTGTATCCTCCAAAGAGGATACACACTCCAAAGATCATTGTCTTGAGTGTTTGGGTTTGCATGGGTAAATTGAACGGAACGGGTGCTAAGTGTTACAATATAGAGATAAAACCATCCCTTCCTTAGGTATGGTTACAGGCTTAGGATTTCCTCTCCTCAAGCCACATTTCATTTTAGTTTAAGTATTACACAGAGCTATATTTGTTCTCCAAAGAGGGGGAGCAAGATAATATTAGAGAGAAATGTGCAGAGATTTTACGCTTTCAAGACATTTTTGCAACTTGAAGTATTGAAATTAACCTCTGAAAATATTCTGTCACAAGTTAACATGCAAAAGTGTTCAATGTTTACAAATTTTTATTGTCTTTATAGTTCTGTCATCATTTACAGACCTGCCATTTCAAACTGCATAGGAATAGTATAGGATTTGGAGGCTCTTCATTTACTGTTTACAAGGCTAAAACAACTTCTGCTATAATTGCTGTGGCCTGGCCATGGTTGTAGGGTTTCACAGTATATTTTTCTTTTAAGGTAGTTATATGTGCATGGGACATGGTTTAAAGTTCTTTAGACTTTAAATATTGGGCATTTGCTGTTGTGTTCCCTGGTAAAGGCTGCAGTAGTGTTTGTAAGTGCATTTAGTGAAAGTGGAGTCAATGTGTATCTCAATGTAACAAAATGCCTTTCTAATAATAAAAAACCACAACTTCAAACAGCTTCTCAAACGTGAGGAGAAGAAATGAATAATGGCAAAATGTAGGCCAGTGCCTCAGGTGTTCCCCCTTTGTTAAGGTCTCGTTCTGCGCTCGGACACACGAGATCCCACTGGGGCCAGAGCTCCGGTTCCCATGCTGCCCGGCCTCCGGAGCAGCGGTCCCGCAGCAGGATCTCCACAGTCATCCAGCCCCTGCGGCAGAACGCTGCTGAAGTCGTAGACCTCACCGTGGATGAAGATGGTAAGTTGCATTGTCAGAGAAATCTCTTCGTTTTCCAGGGGCTGGAAGGGCAGTGGAGTTAATTGCATCGGTTTTAATCCTTCTATGAGGATGTTGAATTCCCAAGCCTGTCAGAAAATGCTCTTGTGCCCTCCTTTTCAAAATTAAAAATTTAGCTGTTTTCAGTGAGTCTTTTAGATCTAAAGATACAATTTTTCTTCCAAAGCTGCCTTGGGTGTGTGTCTGAGGACTGACTCACCAGGCAGAAATTACAGAACAGGTTGGAACTACTTCTTGAAAAATATGTACTTACTTCAATACAGCACTATAAAAGGAAAGTCTATCATTGCCTATGCTTTGGAATAGTTACTGTTCTTTCAGGCCTTGAAGTAAAAGTAACTTTTTTTAAAAGAAAAAAGCCCAACCCTAAACTAGTAATGTGTGTTAGATTTCTGAAGCTGTAACCTTTCATTGGTTCCCAGGATTAAAACCTGCTGACACTTAATAAGTCTATTCCTGCTGAAAATCATAACAGCAACTTCCAGGTATTATCAAAAAAGTTAAGAGAAGGAAAAACTGAAGCTCATGTACATTTTTGTACATTTATTTTTTGTAGATGTTGGTGGTTTTGGGGATTTCTTGGGTGCATGTTATTTGTAATGTGAACAGTAGTTTTGTCTTCTTGTGGTTCTGTCCCTGAATGCATTGTAAGCTTAGTATCTTGCAATATCTTATTCTTCAGGTTGTCTTGATTTTTGGGCTGGGCTGGAAAGTTGGAAAGGCTTGAGAATAGTTTTGGTTTGCTTAATTGATTTTAAGGAAGAGGATGAGTTGGTGTACAGGTCCTCTTTATGAATTTACTGTGAAATATCCCAAGAACTCTGCTGTTGAAGGGGTGGGGTGTGGGTTTCTATTGCTTTAATTTACTCTTAAAATTGATATTATTTAGTCTTAAATTCAGAAAGCGAATCATTTTTAAAATACACTTCTGTAATGTGTGTGTTTAAGACTAGCTGTTTCTCCCGCCTCCTAGAGGAAATGCCTTTCTAAGATGAATCTTCCAGGATTTCAGGGTTATTATTTTTGGGTTTAGGCATCAAATTTCACACATAAATTAGTGTAAAATGATCAGACTTCTGACTTAACACTGTTACAAGGCAGCTGTGCAGTTTATCACGACTTTACTGATTTCATCAAAGATACTGGTCCTAAAACTTGGCTGGCTGCTTCCCTGAGCATAAGGATGCTATCTCCATCTATCTTCCTGGATTCATGTCTGTGCAGTGTGTTAAGAAATTCAGTTTCTCCTAGCTAGTAGTTTGAGATGGACCAAGCCCCCTGTTTGGGCTGGAGAGAATCAGAAGTGTCTGTAGGGTTGGTGGTGAAAGAGTCTCAGGCTGGGGGGGTAGCTGAGCCTGAAGGAACTCAGGGTGGCCACTGCAGGAGTGCTCAGACCTGAGCACTGCCTGGGCACTTCTCATTGTAGGCTGGACATGTCCTGTAAAGTTGCTGTTGTTTTCTGAATTTAAATGTTAATACATTTTTCCAAAAATGTTGTCCTTAAAATAAGTAAAATTAACATACTTGAATGCCACATTAAAAATGAGAAGAATTTAAATGTAGATATCAAGTCATGTTTTTTTAATGTGATGAGTTGGAAGACTTGCAAGAGAGAAGATATATTTATTCCTTTGCTCACTGAGTTGCTGATACTTCTACTAGATATAGAGAGAAATCTTGAAAACTACTCATATTTTATTTTGAGACTTTGTGTAAGAGAAGTATTTGAAGTTTTTTGATGCTTTATTTTTCCCCGCTGATATCCATGCAGACGTTTTTACTAAAAAAACCTGAGCTGTTCCTGATAATCTTCCCTTTTATGGTTTCTCATATTCTTAGTCATGTTGTTGCCTTGTCGTTACTTAAGAGAAATTTCAAACTTATAGTCAAAGTCTTTTTCAAAACCAAATTTAAATTATGCCACCAAATATAGTTGTAAATTTTAATTTGTTTACAATTATTGACTAAAGAACAAGACTTATTGAGTGTTTTGTATTACCCAAAATATATTGCTCCCTGTTAGCTTTACAGTATGTAATGTGAATGTGTATGCACATTTAAGAGATGTCTCAAATACAGATAATCTGCTTTTATCATGTGCTCAGACTAGAAACCACATTTATCGTGCTGAAATTTTTAGTGGTATGTAACTGGAATGATTGAAGTTTAAGTAGTACTGCTGTTTCAGATGTTATGCTGTTCTTGATGAGTGACCTAGAAGTATTTCTGTTCTTGGTAGGCAATAAAAAGTTGTAAGGATAACACTTAGTGATAGAGTAGTTTGCCTATGAATTCATGGAGGATATCAGCAAGCATTTTCATCATAAAGTACCAAAGTAATTTTATCTCCTTTATAGTAGGGGTTTTTTTAATCCAGTAAATAAAACTCAAATGTCAGATTTGGTTGAGAATTGATTTTATGTTATTTATTAAAGTTTGAGTAGATTAAGAGTAAAAGAGAAAGAGAAAATAAGATAATTTAATTTTTCTTTCCCCACACACACCTGTTAGGTGTTTGTGTTCTGACTTTCTCAGCTTCTGGCAAGGCCAGAATTGAGGATGTCTTGTACAATAGTTCAAAAGCAGCAACAACAATAAAAAAACCTCAGCAGTTTTTAAAGCTTAAAGAACATGAAAGCTTTTATATTTCACTAGAGCCGACAGTTGTGCCAACCACGTCAGCCCGAGTGGAGCCGCAGGTCGTGAGTTCTGCTTCCACTACCAGCTCCAGTACGTCTACCTCAGAGCAGGCCTCTGATGCAGCTCCCAACGTCTCCAGCAGCCAGCCCTCTGCAGCACCAGAGACCACTCCCAGTCTCCCCAGCGGCAGCACTGCTGGTACTTCAGCTGGAGGTACAGAATAAGAGCTTTGAGCTGTTGTGTTGTCTCCGAGTACAAAGGAGGTAGAGGAAGTTAATCAGCATTCTCTGAATTAAATGCCATGTGAACTTTCAGTACTGAACCTAACAGTAGTAAGCTGAGAGGACAGGAATCTGAAAAAGACCATTGATTTCTGCCCAAAGGTACAGGAAATTTGCTGGAGCTTTCTGCTTTTGGCTGTTGGAATGATTTGGTTATACATAACGAACCACATCCTTGCTTTTTGAGGAGGTGGAATGTAGTTCACTGGGAATTAAGTATCCCATTGCAGTGTGTTACAGAGGTGGTTTTTTAAAGTGTGTTGTAAGGAAGTAAAGGATGTATCCGGATGCCTTGATGTGTCTCCTGCTGTAGATTGCCCCCCGGAGCACATACATACAAACCTGTGTAGAGCTGTATATACAGGGAGCACGCATGACATCACTGACGCAAAGCTGCCCTGTGTGCAAGTGAGGTGAGGGACCAGAAACCTGAGTGGGCCACAGCTGCACAGGAATTTGAGGTCTCTGCACACTAACCACAGGGAGTCTTTCCTCCTTTCCCTGCTGATGACATGCCTTAAATTTGTGGAATGAAGCATCAGTTCATGTCCTCCAGTGGTTGCCATGAGTACTTACCTGGACCATTCAGTTTTGGTTCATTTGGCAGGTATAGCTAAATCTTACTTCTTGTGTCTAGTTTATTTTGTTATAGTCTAGATCTGGTTTTCAACTGGTTAGATACTTATTTAATTGTGAGGTACAGGGTGGGGTTTTTTCTATATAAAACACTGATTTGCAGTGATCAGCTTTACTAATTTCTTGCACTTCAATATTAACTTTCTTTGTCTTCAAGATGAAATAAGAAGAGCTGCATCTAATTCGACACTGGAAACTGGCCCTCCGGCCATGCCAAGGCTACCATCATGCTGCCCCCAGCATTCTCCTTGTGGAGGACCTTCACAGACTCATCATGCATTGGGGCACCCACACACAAGCTGCTTTCAGCAGCATGGCCACCACTTCCAGCATCACCACCATCACCACCACAACCCTCACCCAGCTGTCCCACTATCTCCTTCGTTCAGTGACTCCAGCTGCCCTGTGGAAAGGCCTCCCCCAGTGCGTGCCCCGTGTGGAGCAAGCAGCAGTTCTAGCACCAGTTACCACGAGCAGGCATGTTTAATCCTTGTGACTCACAATCACACTTTGTGACTTGAGATTTCAAGTTGTTCCGGATAAGAGAGAACAGAATAAGATGCTGAATTATGAGTTATGCTCCTGCTCTGCATTAGGCATTATAGAAGGGAACTAAAAGGAAAATCTGAGCTATAATATATATCAACACAAAAACCTGAAATTTTATAGGAAGCCATTATCCAAGAAGTAAGCATTCACAGCTGACCTCTTGATGGCTGCAAGATGAGTGACTGCACAGCAAACAAAACATAATTAATTACCTTGAAGTATTCTGCCCATCATAGCAGTTTTGCAATGCAAATCATTGAGCTGCTTTGAGGGACGAAAAATACCAAGTCTAAAAAGTAATAAAAAGTAAAGAAGAGTTGCTTCTCTAAAAGCATTGTTTTTCAAGACTTTTTCAGTAGTTAATTCACAGCTTTAAAACAATGCAGTCATAAGAAAGAATAGTACTGTGCTAACTTAACTTACAGTATGCAGAACTGTCAATACTATTTATCCGTTGTGGGGGTTTTTGTTGGAGTTTTTAGTTTGGGTTGGGGCAGCTTTGGGGGTTTTTGGGGTTTTTTTGTTTGTTTGTTTTTTACAGAATCTAGTGTAATGAAGTTAGTCTCTCGTCAGATTCAGGAATGTAGGAATAAGAAATGTTAACCATATTTTAAAAACGTTCCAGAGTCAAGCCTTAAAACTTCAACATTAGGATCTCAGTAGCTTATGATAGTATTTTTTTTTTTTAATATGTGATGTTTGAGTGTGAGTTTGCTTTCAGTGTCTGAGGAGTTGCTTGAAAAAAGATTGTTTGTTTCAGCAGCAGGCATTGCCAGTAGACTTAAGCAGCAGTGGTATCAGAAGTCATGGAAGTGGTGCTTTCCATGGAACGTCTGCCTTTGACCCGTGCTGCCCTGGCTCCTCATCGCGCACGACGCTCTACGGGCACCAGGCGGGCGCTGGCCCCAGCCAGTCGATAGCGATAGATGGCTACGGCTCGGGCATTGTCGCACAGCCGCAGCCTCAGCCGCCGCCGCAGGCATCGCTCTCGTCCTGTCGCCATTACATGCATTCTCCTTGTAAGTACTGCTGAGACGGCTGCCCTGGCAGCAGGGGAAACTCCTCCTGCCTGCTTGCGTTGGTCTTAGAACTGGCCTAGCAAAACGGGTATTACGAAACAATTTAAACGGTTAATCATATGTAGGGGGGTTGAGCAGGATCAAGGTAAAGTTAAAATACTTTCTTCTAAGTGACCATAATAACACTGAGACTTCAAAACTGTATTTACCGTGAAAATATTTTTCATCTCCTTTTGTATTCTAGCACTGGCATTTTAGTTCATTTTCATTGGTTGGTCCCTTATCCAATCCCCCCCCCTCCCAGTGAGTTCTGCTTTAGCAGAATCATTTGTTTGATTGTGGGTTTTTTTTTTATTTTATTGTCTCTATAAAATAGTGAACCTGGGGGGTGGGACTAAACTTAAAAAAATTAATAAATGTAAAGTAAAACTGGGAGGGGATTCTCCCCTTTTTTCCATCTCTTTGAGACCCCACCTGGAATACTGCTTCAGATTTGAGCTCCTTAGCACAAGAAGGACAGGCCCGTTGGAATGAGTTTGGAGGGAGGGCCGTGCAGGTGCTCAGAGGGCTGGAGTACCTCTGCTACAAGGCTGAGAGAGTTGGAGTTGTTCAGCCTGGTAAAGAGAAGGCTTTGGGGAGACCTTACAGCACATTCCAGTGCCTAAAGGGGCTCTAAGAGAGCTGAAGAGGGACTTTTGGCAAGGCCATGTGTTGACAGGACAAGGGGGAAGGCTTTAAACTGGAAGAGAGTAGGTTTAGATTGGGTTTAAGGAAGAAATTCCTCCCTGTGAGGGTGGGGAGGCTCTGGCACAACTTGCCCAGAGAAACTGTGTTTGCCCTGTCCGTGGAAATGTTCGAGGCTATGCTGGACATGGCTTGGAGCTGCCTTGTCTAATTGAAGGTGTCCCTGTCTGTGGCAGGGGGTGGAACTAGGTGATCTTAAAGGTCCCTTCCAACCCTGACCATTGTATTTACCTTTTTCGGGGTGTATCACACAGATTTTTTTTTTTTTTCTTTTTTTCGATATTGGTAAACAGAATACTTCTGGCTGCAGAAAATGTAGGTTTCTTGTAGGGTATATTTCTAGAATCTCTTTATTTAAAAATTGCATAAACACATATTCCCATGTTGCCATTGTTTAAACTGGTGCAATAATACTGAAGCTCTGAATAATTCAGTAATACTGAATACTGTGTGAAGATGCTCCTTGAAGTAAATTTAAGTCAAAACCTTCTACGGACCAAATTAAAAGCACCTGATATTTTCATTGCAGATGCTTCCTTGACTAGACCTCTGCACCATCAAGCTTCTGCCTGTCCTCACTCTCATGGAAATCCTCCTCCACAGCCACAGCCTCCACCTCAAGTGGATTATGTTATCCCTCATCCAGTGCATCCCTTTCATCCTTCAATCTCCTCTCATGCATCTTCTCATCCTGTTCCACCTCCACCACCAACTCATCCCTTAGCCAATGCAGCTGCTCCAATACCACAGCATCTCCCTGCGACACACCAGCCTATATCCCATCACATCCCCGCAACAGCACCTCCAGCACAGAGGCTACATCCTCATGAAGTGATCCAGAGGATGGAGGTCCAGAGAAGAAGAATGATGCAACACCCAACGTATGTCACAAATGTACTCAGAACAATATCTAAACGTATAATTCATTTCCCTCAGGTTTGTAAAATGTTGCACGTGAATCTCAAACTGTTAATTGCATGGTTAGGAACTGTTAGTGTTAAACCATGGTAAGAAGTGTCTTTACAAATCATCACAGTCACATGAGCATTAGGACTGAACCTGCTCCGTTACATCTCTCAGTAGTGTCTCCAGGTAAGGCATGAATAGGGCATGGGAGATAAGGGGAGCTTGTTTCTCTTGCCCAGTACTCATCCTCTGGATAATAAGCAGGAATTCCTCTTCAAGCTGGAAAGCCTGAAGACAGCATAATAGGCTCTGGTCAAAGGTGTTCCTTGACAGCATGTTTTGCCTTGTTGATGCGGTTACGATTTTTTTTTAAATCTAACTAATACTTTAAAATAAACAAATTATTGTAAGAGACCATTTATGGGATTTAATTCAGATTAGATACTTACATATCTTTACTATGCCTTTGTCTTTAGAAGAGGAGACTGAGAATGTGATCAATGTTAAAATGTAGCTTTGGTGATACTAAGACATGCTACTGTTGTTGCATAACTAGATTCATGATACTAGTGTCAAAGCTAGCAGGTCAATAGTAGCTTAATAGTCAATCACAGAGTAGCTGAACATATTTTAATTCTGGAGGTAATGTGTTTAAATATCTAAGAGAATTTCAAGAATAAGCTCTCTAGTTGTTGCTCCTAACTTTGTTGTAAAAATTTGACTCACAACTAACTTAAAACTCATTTAGAAGTTAATGCTTAGAGAGTCCTGCTTTAATTGCAACTTTTGAGGCAGTTTCCCAGGTTATTTATAAAAATGTCTATATGCAGTAGTTGCTCACAAATGGCACATGACAGAAGCCAGTGGCTGTGAGGCAGCAAGGTAATACTTTAAGGAAAAATAATAGTGTTTATCAGATCTGGAAGTTATCCAGTAGTTTGGGGATTGGAACTGTGAATATTGGCATTTCTTAGCCTAGTGAATTTTCCTTTCTGTGTATAGAAATTGTAGGCAAATGTTGGTAGGTTCTTCCTTGACATTCTCTCTGAAGTCACCGATCTCTGGTCAGACAGTGCCAGTTTGCTCAGTGACATTTCTCCTCTTATAGTTAAGTTTGTAATAATATAGAATAGTTCTGCCCTTGGTCTTTCTTCTCCCCTCTAATCTTCATTCAAATTATGTGCAAAATCAGTCTTGTAGGTGTCTTGGCCCAGCCTCCTATAAATTACATTATACTCTGACAACCAAAAACTGTTGTATGTTTGCTCTGTTACTGACTACGGAGCAGGCTTGCAATTCCTTCAGTTCTGTGTCCCGGAATCTCAAAGTGTTCTTAACATGTTGTTTCATCCTTCATTTCTTCAAATAACCTAGGGGATAATAGTCTAGTTTGTATACTTCCTGTCCAACAATATAGGAGATTTTCAGGATTGGAAGTAGAGAATGGTTAGAGTCCTCTTCACACTGTCGTGTTTCAATGTGGGCACAACAGCTGTAACTTCGTTAGAGTTGTGGAATTGTCCATAAAATTTGCAGAAGGCACAAGGTGAACTGAGTTTGTATAACATAAGGGCTTTCTAATTACTCACCCATAAAGACTGTGGGATGGACAACGTAGGAGTTTTAAATTTATAAATTATTTCTATAATTTACTGATGTTTCTTTTAGACTAAGACTCAGTTTAGGGAAAATGAACCTACATGATGTTCAAGTTTCATGAAACTGCAGTTGTTTTGCTATGGTTTTGCTTTTTTTTTTTCATTAAAATGTGTTCTTCCAGATTTTCTCCATAAATACAAGATAAACTGAAGGGAGGTGAGACTACAAGTATGTTCTGCTGATAGGTGTTAGTCTGTGCCACTATGTTAGTCTGTACCACTGCAGAAAATGAACACTTCTCACATAATTTATACAAGCTTGACATATTTCTCTGGAGAAGTGTCACTTTACAGTGATTAGAATAGTATGCTGTTAAGTACATTTTTGCCTTTCTAGACATGTAAATTTACAAAATGTCTGGTCTACTTTGTCAGGTAGTTTAAGGTGGTACTGAACCTGGAGAATGTATACTGCTTTTAGCAAAATCCAAGTTTTTGGGTTGCATAATAAGCCATCCTTTCTGCATTGAAAGCGATGGAAAGAAAAATCCTAATCCATTTCTTTCTGTGCTAAAATGGGAAGTGGTAAAGTTACAGAAATCAGCCAGGAGGGTTTTTAAAATTTTTTTTTTTCAAATCCATAGTTCTGTACCAGATGGCATGGATAAAAACTGTGTGCTCTTATTACCTGAGCTATGATGCAAACATGTGTCAAGGAAAATGTCCTCTGGTTAGTGTGTTAAGTTTCCCCTAATTACTTATGCTGGTAATAAATAATTTTACCAGAAACAGTCTGCAGCAGAGCTGTGAATGACACTTAATCCGAACATGACTGTCACATGGCCTTTGCTTTCCTACCTGCTCTTTGAGGTTAGGATTAAACACTTCGTCAGACTTTCTGTAGTGTCTGCCAAGTGAAGGGCAGATCACTGTAGCTGAAGCTGGCTTTGGTTTTGAATATGAAATCTGTGTTAAAATTAGTTTGTTTTTTTTGTCTAAAGTAGAAATTAAAATACTGCATGGGGAGTTTCTTATTTTAAAGGCACTGTGGTAGCTCAGTCTGTAACACTTTGGTTATGAGTGTTGGTTTCTTGATTCTAAAAAGTATGTGGAATTCATTGTGGCTGTTATTTGTTGTTTAGACGTGCTCATGAGCGGCCTCCTCCACATCCTCACAGAATGCATCCCAATTATGGTCATGGGCATCACATCCACGTGCCTCAGACTATGTCTTCCCATCCTCGACAAGCTCCAGAGAGATCTGCCTGGTGAGTAATCAGACACTGTTTGAGCTCTTGGGGCTCTAGACACGAGACCATAATGTGCTGATCACAGTGCTGATAATGCTGGCTGTGATTCTAAAAACTGCTGCACGTACCTGTCATTTAAAATTTGTAGATGTTGATATGGCTTTGAAATACTGCTTTGAGTACTCCATATCTTAAATATATTTTTAGTGGTTTTTTAAGGGGTTTTGTTACAGACTAGTGTATTCTCTCCCCTCTTTGCTTGAACTTATTCACAGTTGTGTCAGGCCCACTTACGAAGCGCGTGCTTAAGTTCCACAATATATTTATTATTTTTTAAAACACTTTTGACCATTAGTGAACAGGTGTATGCATGACAATTGCTGTTCATGATTGTGCTGCAGAGAAGACTCCTCATGTTTAATATTACTGGGCACAATAAATGTGGAGTTGTCTCAATTTTTTCATACTAAATCTTCACAGCTGATTTTAAAAGAACTTTTAGTTATGGTAAGATGATTCTTTAGCAAAGTTTAAATCTGGTCAAAAAAATTCCTACATTAAACTGTTACTGTAGCTGTGCTGTGTTTAGGCTTTCCAAAGCAGAGGAATTATACCTAAGATGCAAACTGTTCCTTTACTGTAATGCCACTTTCATTCGTGTGACAGGGAACTAGGAATTGAAGCTGGTGTGACTGCAGCTACTTACCCTCCAGGGCCCTTGCATCCTCACTTGGCCCACTACCATGCACCTCCTCGACTGCATCACTTGCAAATAGGGGCTCTTCCTCTAATGGTAAGGAGATAGCTTATGAAAAATTATGATCACTGGTCATTATGATTTTGTTTGTCAGGAAAATTGCATGTGTATACACTGCTGCAGGGTGCTTCAACTGAAGAAGAAAATATTTCCCTGTGTCTGTCTGTGTGTTATTCCCAGCGAGGGAGCTTGAACAGGCCCATTGTGTAGTAAGGGCAAACAATATAGGACATCTACATTTCTAACTTCAGCCCTTGTGAAACAAAACGTACTTGAATTAAATTGTCACTTGCATTGCAATGCATTGACCCTCTGCATCTGATTTTTAAAGTTCAGATTATTCTTTATTGAGTTTTGGATTGTTAAAGGTACCAACTTTCCACCCAATGCATGAGAATTAGTACTGGTGCTTTCTTTGTAAGGTGTGTATATAAGACAACTAGAATTCCATCTAGAGATTTGATTGTTTTCAAATAATAATAATGTTATTCATGAACCTAATTCTGTGTGAAAAAGTATATAATTTTGTAGCATGAAGTGTTATAACCTGCTGGAAGTGTGAGGGTAAGCTTAGTTCCATTACAGATATTTTTTTTAAATCTACAGTGGAAAACCAAAACAAACTAGCATATCTTTACTCTTGTTATAGAGTATTATTTTTTAAAGGTTTAGTAAAAATTTTTCTAATTTTGTTTAATAAAAATTCACAGAGAAATTTAGTTTAATCAAGTATATTTAGTGTCTCTGTATTTAATCCTCTTAAAGCTAGTTAATGAATCAAAATTGTGAGTTCATCTGTAAATGAATGCTAAAATTATAATTTAGAAAACCCTTTCACTTCTCATACTTTCAAAATTCCTCTGTTAGTAGCCTTGATTGACATCTGGGGCTTGAACTGTAGATTTGCAACTGAACTGTGGTAACTGTCTCCAGTCTGGTTGTGCATTGCTTGTTCTTGCTCTTTAACTACCAGATACCAAAATCCTTAAGTACTTCCCTGATAGGAGGGTTGATCATCTGTGGGTGCTGCTTGCATACTTAGAACAGCCTTTCCAAAGCAGTCTGTAGAATCTGATATTTTAGTGTAGCCAGTGAGATTCTTATTGCATAATCTTCTCCTGTGCAACATCTATTCAAATTAAGGTTTCCTGCATTCTTCAGTCAGGTGTCTGCTTTTTCAGGTGAATGAAAGATGGCTTTACTCCCTCACATTTATTTCACGTGTTGTATTGCAACAGACAACATCAGCTTCTTTAGGTTCCCAAAGACAAAGGGCCCTCCTAATATTTCAGGGAATTGTAGTTGTGTTAAGAGGCAACAAGTTAAACTTGTGCCTGTTTTAGCTCATTTTCTATCAGAGCTAATAAGTCATCTCTGGGATTTACTTTAATTATTGCTGTGAAGTTTCTAGAAACTTAAGAGTTCAGATGATCCTCATATTACAGTGTGATGAGAAACTTCTAATTGTATTTTAATTGGGGTATTCCTACAGCTGAAATGTAATGTAAGCAAATAGTTGTGACCCCACTCTTCTTCATCTTTTTAACAGTAGAAAAGAAGAAACTGTAATAATGTTCAGAAGTATTTCCTCAATGTGTGATAAAATATTCTAGAGATTTCTGCCTTTCTGCTTGGTAACTGCTGTTTCTAATTGGTAAAAGTGGCAGATGAAATGAGGGTCTTTAACTCTACAGAAATTTGTGGAAGTGTTTGTGTAGGGACATTTAATCCTTGAAACAGTAATTAAGGAGTGTCTGAGTGAAACTGAAGTTGGTTGTATTTTGAGACTTTGCACACACTGCAATGACATCATGTTTTATCATGAACAGACTGCTGTAAACAGCACTTCCTCAAGTGCCTGCGATCTGGTTTGAACCTTGCCATGATCAGATCGAGTGTTATGACTTTGAAGTTGTGTAGAGTCTTTGGCTAATTTTAAGTGTATTCACACACTAGAAGAACATAAAGGCAGGTTAGAACACTGCTAGAAGTTATAGATGCAAGTTCAAAGCATTACAAATGCCTTTTGATGACTCTACCCCTTCTATGGCAATAATGAAAATTGCCATTTTTGTTTGGGTGTGTGTGAGAGTACGGCAGATCTGTCAGCAAAATTTTTCTCTTATTTTGAATAGAGAGCAAGTAGTCAGTGAAGATTCTCATCTAACAAACTTGACTGGATTTTAAACAAAAGGGCCATTTTAGGCAACAGATTAATTGCACATGCCACCTGGTTTTTTCCTTTGTAACTAGGAATAGGGGTGGGGGAGGAGAGGCTGAACTGATTAGAGTTCCTCTGCTAAGTCATTAACGTTCTGAGGAGTGCTTTCTTCTTTAAGTACAGAGGGTACTAAATAGATATTTCATGAGTCTTATTTTTTGATGCAGGTATCGTAAACTGTTGCTATTCTTTTTTTTGAGAAGGGGGTAGTCTTCTGAAGTAACTAATGCAGTCACTCAACTACAAATTTCATTCATATTGAATCCACTTTCTGAAATGGCTTGCAGCATGTTTGGCAATGTGCATTTTTTCTGTGGAATACTAAAACTCCTTCAAAGTACCACCAGACGGTAAAGGACATAAGGGATTATTTGGGCTTTAATGACATTAGTACTCTGTATTTGTTTTTTATTTTAATTGTATGCAGATAACCAAATCTTCATCTAGGCAGTGCTGAAATGTAGACTGCTATTTTAATCCTCAGGGAGACAAAATGATAAAGTTACGTCGGGAAAATAATCAGTGTTCAGCAGTTTTGGCAGTTCAAATAGAGGGCTGGGGAAATAAAATCTGTTCTACTACTAATGTTAAACAGGTAGAAGTCTCTTCAACCTGTTTAATGTTGTTTCAGGAGTCCTAGATTAAAAGCATTTAGGAAGAGCTTTCTGCATATCTATGTAGCCAAGGGTCAGGCTGCTTCCCTCCTTGATTTAATGTAATTACTTTGAGCGTGACCATGGCTTAGACTTTTTGTTCCCATTTGTACTGTTTTAAGGCTGTGTACGTGCTGAGGAGAGAGCTGTTGAATGAATTGCATTCTGGACAAATACCCATTCTGCTAACTGATCATTTTTAGGAAGATGCAAGTGAAGATCAGTGCCTGGCATAACTAATGAAACATTAGACAAGAAGGATGCAGGAGACGAGGGCTTTTTATCTGTTCCTCTGTTCTTCTCTGATACCAGTGTTTGTTGTTAGATGCCACTTCAATTTCTGTTTACTCTGGATTCCTTTGGCTGCTCTTTTGGCACTGTTAATGAAAGGATTTTTGACTTGGAGTTCTGGCACCATTTACTCCATCAGGGTGGACAGGATAGCAGTTTCTGTAGTTTATTATGGAATATGGTGTTCCAGACTCTTGACTCTAGCTTCTTCTGTCCTTTTGAATAGTGTCTTGTTGAATTTTGGGGGTGAGGAGTGGTGGGGGAATTATTTGAACTTTGTAGTTTGCTAGATATGGTGTAATAAATCTCTCTAGAATTGATGCAAGCCTTGAGAAGACTTCTTAATTTGTCTGTGAACCTGGAGCTTTTCAGTCTGGGGGAGATCTTTGGATCGATCATATTTAAAAAAACCAAAACCCCAGGCAAACAAAAAAACCCCAAAGCAACAAACAAAACAACAACAAAAATCCCAAACAAACCCCAAGCAAACCTGAAGCTTCTTATGGTGCCTTAACCTCTCAGGTGTTTCATATCCCGCTTTCAATATGCTGTGCCCCCTTTTTCTTCTATTGCAGAGCCTTACTGTTTTGTCCCTTTTGCTGTGGAATGATTCAGAGGCCTTTACACTTAGTTGTGAGAATCAGTAGGGACTTGGAGGTGTAGGCCAGTAGGTCCCAGCACATTATGGTAGTTGTGTGCTCGTCAGAATAAGATTGCTCAGAGTGGAGCCATACAGGTGTTGGAGCTGTAAGAGATGCAGCTGTTCCGTACCCCAAAAGCCAACAAGTTTCTGTAAAATATCTGAACACTTAAGGCTATAACTTGATGTAGTAATAGTAGTTCAAGATGAACTTCAGGTTTGAAATAGCCTTGAATAGCTGCATCAAATAGAATTGCATTTTTCAAGAAAATGGAGTTTTTTCATGCAGCTTCTACTTTTCTGCATAATATAAAGATGAGTTCCTGTACTTTGGTGTTTTGTAGAATAAAGGCTATTGAAGAGCACTCATTTTATGTTTCCCTTGGACACAGGTACTGTTGGGTTTTATCTATGCAGCAGGTGATACTTGTTTCTTCACAATGACTCCATGGAAACTGCAGCTTTCCCTTGTTTGAATTTGGCTTATTAAGGCATTAATTGATGAGCTTTACTTCTTTTTGTGTATTGATAGTAGCTGAGCAGTTAGTTAACTGAACAGGCTTACAGTGGGGATTTGTTCTAATACATATGAAGATCATACTTAATGTGAACCATGAAGGTTGGGGTGGACAAGTTAAGTAGTACCATACAGGGGAGGAATCTCTCCACTGACTCTGGCAACTTAAAAGCAGAAAGATCTGCAAAGACACGGGGCATTTGAAGGAGAGAGTAGCAAGAAAGAAAGTTCCTGCAGGTTAGATATTTCAAACAGTTGAGAATGTTTATGTTGTAAGTGGTTCACACAGCCTTGAATTTCTTAGTTGCTGCAAATTGTTATGGTCATGGGAAGTGTCAATAGAAAGTGCAAAACAAGAAACAAGTGATACTTCTACAGTTCTTGGCAAATTTATACTGGAATTTGCAGATCCAGAATATGTTGCTTTAAAGTATATATTTTAATTTGACTGCATCAAAAAAAATATATTCAAACATTTAGTGCAGACTGGCATTACCTTTAACCGCTTACATTCCTCTTTAGTTGTAACCTTTTCCTTTTTTCTTATGTTCTATATGAAAACTTACTGAAAACTTCCTTTTGTGTGTGAAGCTTTCTCAAGAGAAATCTTTTTGCATTTGAAGCTTAGTGGAAAGTGTCAAAGGGATTTTAGTAAGACTGTTCTTAGTTGGGTATTATTGATAGTTCTCTCTTGCAAATCTTTTCTCCATCTTGTAGTCACAAATATACTTAGTTAAAATCTTGCTATATTAGCAGACTGCATATTCTGCAGGTGTAAAAGAACTGTTTTTTGGTTTTTTCTCAGAGTTGTTTTTTCAGAGTAGCATTTTACCTGGCCAGAAATGTAAGCTGTGCTCTCATGGTATTTTATAAAAGAACCTGTACATAATGCGTGTTCTGATAATTTTGCAGACGTGTTATGCCATCCCCATCAGGATAATATGAAGGGCAATTTATTAGCATGAAAACATTGTCCCACACAATATTTCCATTGTCTTTAGTTCAGTAGTTTGTTGTGGTAGGTACTCTGAGAAATTTTTTTTGTTTTATTATTTATTTTTTTTAATTATCTACTATTAAATTTAGTCAATTTCTTAGTCTCCAGTACAGAATTTGTTCCAAATAGAAGACCTATCGAGGTGCATGCCACTGCTGTTGGTAAACTGACTGCTGACGCAGTTGGAACTCTAATTATGGAATTACAGCAATACATCTGTGACTTTGCACCTCTTGTAAGGATGCAGTACCTGCACAATCCGATACATTATCTTCCAAAAGACTGATTTCAAATCCTGGTCAATAAAAAAAACAGGCATTGAAAATCACTTCTGAGACTTAGGTTAGTTTTTGTCGGGGATTTCCATCGTCTCCATCGATTCACAATGTAATAACAGGCAATAAAAATTTCCAGATTATGCCAGGCAGGTCTATGTCTAGTAAAAACCTGGCACAATAAATATGTTCATAGTGTGAGTGAATGATCTGGTTCTTTAAATGCATTTTCTGTAGTTGGAAGCTGAAGTAGAATTACATGCTTAAAAGCAGAATGAATCATAAATCAGTGATTATCTGAGACAGATTTCTTACAAATCAGCATATTTTTTTAATCTGCTCCCCCAAAATTCCTTAGTTACAGCCACAGTTTATATTGTCAGATAGCAAGACCTATGATATCAACAAATATTACTTACATGAAGTGTTTAGATATGGACATGAATATGCATCTTTGGTTTCTGTTACTCTTAAAATTCTGTTTCTTAAAATTTACGACCAGTATTGTGGCTGTATTTGTGGCTGATGTTGGCACTACATTGTCATTTAACAAGCACCATGTAAACAGCTTTAAATACTACTTAAAATACACAGATTCTGCTTTTCTGCAAAAAAAAATATTTAGGGCAGAGAAATCTTTTCTATCCCTGTCAGTTTGTAGTTATAAGGCTGGATTTGAAAACTCTAGAAAGGTATTGGTCTGTTATTTGACATGAGTATCTTTGTCTGGGCCTTTGCTTTTCCACAATGCATTCATAGAGTTTTACACCTTTATATATGTTAAACTTCAAAGTGATGGAAAGAAAAGCAACATATGAATACCTGACTCCTTGAATAGTATCTGGGATATCTGATTTGTGGACAGCCTCATGAGATGAATTTTGAGCTGTCAGATTCAGCAGCAGGGACTTTATCACCTGTTAGCACAGAAAGGTAGATAATACTAAAGTATTTCCAAATGAATTGCTGCTTGTAATCCTCCTATCTGTGTGCTGTGGGATTAAGTAAACCAAATCTGCTGATCTTCTTGGGGTTTTTTTTTTCCCACTTGTTCTTAGAAATGGCCACTGGTATGTTCCCGACAAAAAATCAATACCATTATTCACTCATCTTGCTGGGGTAAAAGAGCAATGCAGGAGCCCTGCTGAGGAGGTGGTCCCTGGTATATTAACTGTCCTTCAGCTTTGCTGTATGAAAAGTGCTGCTGTTGAAGGGCCTGTGGGATGCAGCACTGGGCACTGGTCTTTGTTCACTGCTTGTATCTCCCCTTATGCAAGGAGGTTAGTGGATGCTTGAATATAGAGCAGATATAGAGTTACCTGTGACTTTAGATGTGAGTTTTGAATGTTTGTTTTTATCTGCCTCTAAATTTGAAGTGTGTCTGAAGATGTTCAGTTGTTTTGGGTCAGATAAGAATATTTGTGCTTTTTCCAGACTGAGTTTTTTTAGCCTTGTATCTTCTGTGGTACCAAAAGCTTACATTTGGGAATCTAGAGTAAGTCCTTTCTATAACTTCACGTGTAGCTGTTAGGTGTTCTGTTTATGAAAACAGATCGATATTTATGGTGGTTTATACAATGTAGGTTGAGATTCTGAGACTTGGGATTTGTAAAGTGGCTGTGGAGGGATTACAGGAGAGGATCTAGTCTCACTTCTGTTGTGTTTCTGGTTATGTTTAGATGTGTCAGAGTGGTGTTCGTGTTGTGCTGTCAGTTGGAACTGTATGCTCAGGCTGAGGAGTATAAATAATAAGTGATCCAATGAAAGCAAAAGGAACTTACGTTTTTCAAAGTGAACAGTAAAATACTGGAACTGTTCTGAATAGGTTTAACTTAACGTCTGCTGTTTGAATAGGTACCAGACATGGCGGGCTACCCTCACATCCGTTACATTTCATCGGGATTGGATGGAACATCATTCAGAGGCCCTTTCAGGGGCAATTTTGAGGTTTGTAATAGAATAAAACTAGATATATGTCAAAATGTGTCATGAGGGAATATGGGGAGGGTATATGATAGAGCTAGTTCTATATATAGCTAGAAAAGAATCATGAAGAAAATACCCTTTACTTACAGAATGCCCTCATCACTGTGGAGTGGGTCAAAAGCATATTGAAAAGCTGGTCAGGTAAATGTGCCCTGGACAGTGCAGGCTTAGGTGGCAATTACCTGACAGTACATCTTGCTGTGCCCACCACCCATTAGTAGGACGTGACATTCTGGTAGAAGGTAGTGGTGTCTCTGAGTAACTGTGCCAGGATCCTCCAAGTGAGGCTGAAACTTGGCCACGTTCACTGTGCTGTCCTCTTGTATAGTGCAGGAACTGGAACAGAGTGAAGGGAAAAACCAGGAGAACATAAAAGGTATCAGATGCAGAGAGTTAATGACCTAGTCCACTGAAAACCTCTTCAGTGACACCTCATGGTTCTAAATAAACTCATTGCTGGAGAAAAATAAATCAATCATATTTAAACTTAAGCAAGTATTTTTTTTTCTTCAAAGCCTTAATGACTGTTAGAAGGCAAATACTTACGTAGCGTGCTTTAATTGCCTTTTCCTCATTAGACACAGAAGTATGTGTGAACATACTGATAACCACTCCTAGCTGACAAACACTGATTTTTTTGGTAGTAAAATAGTATTTCCCTAGAACTAAAAATACCAGACAGTGTTGTGTGGGTTTTTCTACAGAAGCCCATCACTTTTCCCACACAGCATACTCTTTTTGGCTTTGCCTATGTTTGAGTAAGTCGAGAAATAAGAGTTTGTCATTCTAAAAATGAAAATGGGTTAGAATAAAATTAATACTTCCTAAAGGTAGTTGAAGTAATGGTTTTTACACTGTTTATTCCTTCATGATTTTTAGGAGCTGATTCACTTGGAGGAACGACTAGGCAATGTTAATCGTGGAGCAACACAGGGAACTATAGAAAGATGCACATATCCACATAAATACAAAAAGGTGAGGATTTCTCAAATTGTGGCCTGTCTATAATATTTCTTTAAACATGTAATAATGTTTGTGGTTAACTTAGATCTGCAGAAATGTCAGCTTCAAAGAGGGCATGTTTTCTGTATCTTGAAATTTCAAGGATTGTAAACAAAGCTTACAATGCTGTTTTTTCACAAGGAAAAATTAAAATTAATTCCTTAGATAAAGAGCTACTGTGATATGATAAACAAAAGTGGTGTGGTATGATTAACTTGTCCAGTAGTTACGAGTAGCCTTGTGAGTACTGAAGTAACTGCTGGTAATAGCAAAATTGTCAACAGACTTCAATGATTAGCTCATAAACTAAGACCTTATGTTGGCAGCAAACAGTTCACGATGCTTATATGTATCAATTTAACCTTTACTTTGAACACATGGGGAAAACTGAATGCTAGGAAGTTTTGAACCTGGTACACAGTTTTGACAACTGAGGTTATCTCTCAGTTGGAGTTAGTCTATGATAATATAGAATCCCGTCCACATTGTCATACTGTTCTTTCGCACTTGGTCAATACTGACAAGACACTAGGTTGAAAGGACTTTTTTTTTGCCTCTGCATGAATGAAATTAAGATATTTAAACATAGAAAATAAGTAAAAGGACTGGTTGCAGCAATGTTAAATTAGTATATTCATAGTCCAGTAGACTTTTGTAATTAACAGTAGTTAAATATGAAATGTCCTGGGTCTTGCCCCAAGTGCTGGTTTTTGATTCATTTTGGTTCAAATACATTTGAATAAATATTATAAAATGTTTTAAAAGAAATATGTGTTGAATATGTATCAAAAACAGATTTTACTCAGTTTGTCAATAATGTCATCTCTACTAATAAGGTAACAACTGATTGGTTCTCACAGAGGAAACTGCACTGCAAACAAGATGGGGAGGAAGGAACAGAAGAAGACACAGAGGAAAAGTGCACCATCTGTTTGTCTATATTGGAGGAAGGTGAAGATGTCAGGTAAATAACACTGAATATCAGAATATAATGTTAATGTTCTAGCTTTGACACCATACGTGAATCTGGTGCAGTGCTTTGCAGCAGTGGTTAAAAGGTACAATTAATTACTATCTGTCTTTGATCTAATACAGTAAAACAAGTTGCAGTTGAAAATACACGTTCAGTCTTGTATTGTCTTTAGATAGAATGTAGGTTATTTTTTTACAGTCTTCCATAGTTTGCCTGTGTTATAACATGAGCCCAAGCTGATGCCCTGAATTAATTGGGACTGTCAATTTAGTTTTTGTGGAGTAATGCTGCTTAAATTCCAACAGCTTTAAATCAGTCTAATACAGCAGAAGGCAGTTGATGCTTGACTTCATTGCCCATATCCCTTTGTTTTTGGAGCTAGACACAATGCAGATTCAACTGGAAAGGCTATGAAGCCTGTGGGAAAACAGAAAGAACAGACCTCAGTAGCAAAGCCCACATTGTGTTTTTTTCCAGTGGGTTGGTTGGTGTGGAAATGCTTTATTAACATTAATATTTTTCTGTTCTGATGACAGGCGCCTTCCCTGTATGCACCTTTTCCATCAAGTATGTGTAGATCAGTGGTTGATTACTAACAAGAAGTGCCCCATTTGCAGAGTGGACATTGAGGCTCAGCTGCCCAGTGAAAGTTGACACTGCTTTCCAGAACTCTTGTCCTCCCTGTCGCTCCCTCTCATCCTTCCTGGTACTGCAGTCAACCAAAGATGGCATGACTTACCTGCGCAGATTTGGAAGCATTGAACCCAGAGTGCTGGCTCTGCTATATGGTACAACTAATGCTAGACCTACAGTTTGTGTAGAAGACAGTTGAGTTTCAGTGTATTTATAAATTTTTTTTTTTTTAGGTTTTACATTTTTTTTTCTTTAAATTCATTACTGTATTTTTGCATGGTTCCTTGTATTGCATTTGTTTGCACATATTATGGGCTTTGTGACCCCAGACTTGCAGGCAAGATTAGCTGCTTTAGTAAGTAGAATTGTGTGGTCTCTTTTTTGGTTTGTTTTTTGTAGTATCAAGCTTTGAAAGTATGATTTCACTCATTACTAACCTCGAATTCCTTAATTTAATCGATCATATATATTTTAGTTTAAATGTATAAAGATCATCTAGAAAAGGATAATATTATGTATTGAGACATTCCTTAATTAGGAAAAAATGGCTGCTGTATATTTACAAGATCAGTTATGAGTCAAATAACATCCTTAATACTGGGAACAGAATATGAACTATATTCAGTTTGACTGATACATATAGCATACTCATCACCAGAGTTTTTGTCTGATCAGATTTTTGTGTTTGTTTTTTAAAATTTCAGCACAATGCAGATATATTTGAATGTCAATATTAAACATTTAGACTGCTGTTCGGATTGTATTTATCATTTTCTTCTATGTCTAGAAATTTGAATCCCTAACTTAAATATATGCTGCTGTGAAACAGCTTAGTGAACACTAAATGTTGATTTCAGTTAGCTGGATTGTAGATACTTGCAGATTTAAAGAATTATTAGGGACATGGAAAAAGAGCTTAGAATCTGTTTGGTCTTCTGCTAACTTAAGTTGAAGTATCTGCGCACATTGAGGGGTTTTTTTGTTCTTTTGGGTTTTGTTTTTTTTTTTTTTTGGCTGTGTTTTTTGTTTGTTTGGGTTTTGTTGGTTTGTGGTTTTTTTAATATAAAACCATTCAATAAGGACTTAAAGCTGCAGGGTTTTTGTTTGGGTTTATATACATGAATTCATAGAATTTCTAAGGATTCCAGGCTTGTCTTGGGATTTTTATTAGATTTAAAGTTAATAAAGTTAGCTAAATCCACTTGTCTCTTGTTTTTATTTTTCATTAGTAAGTTGAAAGCCTGTAAATTCCTGTAGAAACTGAGACACAAATTATGTGGTTACCTAGTTTTTGCCTTGATCATAGATTCTCTCTTTATAAATTACCAACAGTCCATCACTGATTGAAATATTTTCTATAGTTAAGATTTGCTGCATAATATAGTATATAGAATTAAGTTATAATGTACTAACATTTTGCCTTTGAAGGAGGTTTTAATCCATATCAGGATTCAAGTTGCTCATCAACATTCTTTCACAAATAATAGATTATAGTTTATTTATATGTGCTCAACATTGCAAAATGCAAATGTGCAAAAACATTGAGACAGTATTACTGTCACTTTGGAAAAGATGTTCCTTGGGGATCATATATGAACATGTCAATTAGCTTGCATTAAGCCACCTGCTTTGTAAGTGGATTGAATAATAAATACCTTCAGTTTCTCTTGTCTTTGTCTTTCATGATCAGATTACGTGTAAAATGGTTTACAGTAAACCTAGAAGATAAACTGTTATGTTTACACTAAAAAAAATCGATTTATAAATATTATCTAATTTGATGCCTGTTTCTGTATGGTTAAAGCTGCTTCCCTTTTATTTTTTTATTTTTTTTTACTTGTTAGTAGTAGCATTTGCGAGTACAGTGTCTATTGCTGGCAACAAACTTAACACCTCTGGCACTGAGGCTTTAAACTGAGAGAAATTTTATTCCAGCATGTGTGATAAATGGACCTTTTCAAGCTTAATTGTATTGCTAAAACTGAACTTAAAACCACTTTGCGCTTGTACAATGGGGGATATGGGAGAGAGGCAACACGTAATTGGACTGCTTCAAAACCTGACTTGGGTTTATGCTAAAGCTTCTTGAACATTTTGGCTGTAGGAAACTGAAAGTGACTGCGAAGTTGAAGCTAAAAATGGATAAAAGTAACTGGAAGGACTGAACAGACACACTGTGTTTTCCAGTGACTGTTGAAGGGAAGTTAATTGACCACTAATGCTAGAAGACTGATGATACTCATTTCTAAAAGTTTCCAAGAAGGTACTTGAGAGATACAGGACAAAAAATCTGGGGCCTCTGACGTAACTGAGACCCTGGGTATGTGATAGAATCTATTTTGGCTTCCTTACAGGACAAAGAAGCACAGCTTTGAGAGAATTTCTTTTTTTTTTTTTTTTTTTTTTTTTCTTTTTTTTTTTTTTAGAAATGTTTTATGGGTCAAATTTGAGTGCCTGGTACTAGAGGTATTTTAGAGTGATCCATTAATTGATTTGTTATATAATAGCTACTGATACTGTCTTGCTTTTAAATGTATGCATAACATTGTAATGTGATGCTGAACACTTAGGTATTTGTCAGGAATCAGTGTTCTGATCTTAATGCTATTGCTGGGGCTAAAAAGCTGCAGCTTACTTCTGTTCCAGAAGGTTGTGACTTAACCATAGTTTAAGGGAAGGAGAAAGAATAGGCTTTTCATTTTGAAAATTTTCACCACTTACTGTGCTTTATATGCTTAGATGCATTGCCTTAAGTTTTCTGCGGCATCTTTGAAGATTCTGAACCGTATGCATCAAATTACTTTTCATAAAAAAATTCCATTGTCAAAAGAAATCCTTTTGTATGCAATAAATAAAATGTTAGACTGGTATCATTCAAAATCTGTTTCTTTTGCGATTTT